>LOEQ01005897.1:34604-55887 GCA_001685075.1 Bramus lutescens | reverse complement strand
GGAGGGAATTGGGAGGGGGCAGGATGTGGAAATTTTTAATAATAATAATAATAAATAAATTAAAAAAAAACAGAAAGTCTTTTTTCCTTCCATAGAAACCGTGCTACCTCTAAATTCCAAGTTCAGTATCCAAGGGAACTGATATACTGGGCTTATTTGGTAGTTCCAGCAAAAATAGCACATTTTCTATTTAATAATAAAATATAACTGCTTGTCAGTAATGAAGCCAATTCATTAAAGGACTAACCTATCCTGACAATGATGTCATTTCATGGTTACCCTAAGTCATTATTTGCTTACAAATAAAGAAAATGCACTTCACCTCTTCATGCATGGAAGAGGGGTTTTTGTTTGTCTGTGTGTGATGTATATTTACACAGTGCAGTCACCAAGGCAAATGTATGTAGAAGCAAGACGCATAATATGTTGTCTCCCTCAAACACTGTTCCGTCTTTTTTTTTTTTTTGAAACAGGATCCTTCACTGAGCCTGAAATCACAAATTTTACTTGACTGGCTGGCCAGCAAGTCCCTGAGGTTCCAACTGTCTCTACCCTTGAGCACTTAACTAGCAGGACCATGCCTCCAGGCTCAGTTGCTCACATGGGTGCTGACAATCTAACCATAGGTATCTAACATAGGTCCTACTGCTTTCACTGTGGGCACTCATCCACTAAGCCATCTGTCTTCCTAGCTCCCTCCTGTTTAACATTGTTAAAGGTCTGCCTTTTTTTTTTCAAATCAGTTCTTTCATTTCACAAAAATAGCTGTGTAAACATGCAATGACCTGTGTGGTCTCCAAATCCTATAATTGAAAAGGCTAGCATATAACTAGATCTGTTAAATAAATAAGAGGTAATAGTGGAAATCTTTTCCTTTAAAAGAATCCAACTGCTTCACATGTCAATAGTCATCGTACTCTTCACTCCTATGATAGTCCATCATGGGTTTGTAATGGGCTCTTAACATACTCACTCACACAGCTCAACCACAGTTCATCGAAAAGCTTGCCACAAGTTATCTGCCCAGGTTACACAGCCTAGCATCAGAATGCTGGTTTCAGTTGAATGAGGCTTTTCTGACATGTAGTAGATTCTGATATCAGGATTCTGATAATCTGACTCTTAACAATGGCCAGTAATCCTGCTATGCATTAAAAAAAAGTAGAAGACCTTGCATTCTTTTGTTCTCCCTTTCTTCAGTGCAAGTGAGAAAATAAATTGCCAAGATATATTCTGTGCTTCCAGCTGTAGTCAGGTGAAGGGAAATAAGAGCCGTATGCCACTGAGGACACATGTGTTTGTTTCCAATGAGTTGTCAAATGAGAAAACAGTGTATAACTGATTCTGAGTCATGGTGAACAGCATCCTACTGCCAACAGCAGCCAAGGCGATATCACAATGTCAAATTTTCGCTCCACTGTAGTCATGTGGTTACCTATTCAAGATTAAGCACTGTGCTCCAAGATCTTACCAAGACTTCAACTTGTGTGCTTGACTAAATGCACTTATAAAGAAAATTCATAATCAAGTAACATTTTTAAATCAGCTTCAAATAACTGGAAATTAAAGATAGATTGTACATAAAAAGAAAGTACATGAATATAATTTATATGACAATACATAGTATATCAAAAAGAAATCTCCTTTTGGAACATGAAAATCTTTTTATTACAATCATTGGTTGCTAACTGGAAATTAAAGATAGATTGTACATAAAAAGAAAGTACATGAATATAATTTATATGACAATACATAGTATATCAAAAAGAAATCTCCTTTTGGAACATGAAAATCTTTTTATTACAATCATTGGTTGCTAATTCTTTGTCTTGAATTTTATGATTCAACCACTGAGCACCAAAGCTACAACCATTATTTCAGAGTTCACAATCTGGTCTACCTTAGACCTCCCTAGCACAGAATTTCTTGACTATAGAATGAGAAGATCAATTCTACACATATGCACACACAAACACACACAAGTTCTTATGTGCAAGTGCATTTGCACACACACACCAAGTATATAACTGTATTTGCAAGAATACAGATATTACAACTGTAATAATTACAAGATGGATGCTACAAAAGATGAAGGTTATTTTAATATATGTAACAAATGCCTGGATTAATCCTAAGTGAGATGAAAATGGATTTGTCAGTACACATCCAACAATATTCCTGTGATATTATTATTATTATCAAAATAATAATAAAGTATAGACAGAAAACTGGGTTGATAGTAAGATCCTCAACAGAGTTTGGAAACATCTTACGGAAATGTTATAGAACAATACTTCCAAAACTTGGCTTTACTTTGGAATCACCTACGTAACCAAAGAAGTTTTTAAAAATTCCAGCATTTACTTGTGCTTCACACCTGTTGAGCCTTAAGAAATGGGGAAAGATTCTCATGCTTGACCAAGATGAAATTACTGCTGTGAATGCCCAGGAGGGAAAGTTGGCCTTTATGGCATTTCTGATGCCTCTTAACTCAACCTAGAGTAGGTCATCCATATGGCCCTTGCATACTTTTCAATAGATTAAACCTTCTTTGAATATGCATCTTAGGGATATAATATTGTAGTCATATTATTTTCTAAAAGGATTTTTCAAAAACCAAAGAGAATAAATATCACTATGAATTGCATTTCTTTCCCAGGTTCTGATCATATACTGAAGAGATACTAAAGTTGATACATTCCATATGTTCAATTAGCCAACCCTCTACTGAGCCTTTATTACAATCCTATAGACTTTGAATACTCAGTGAATTAACCAGAACCTCAGCACTTTTGGGGACTTGCAAGTTAATAGGTATATAGGGTTGAAGCCTCAGATTATATCTACTAACAAAGAAGAGGTTCTGAGGTGGAATTTACTGTGGAGGCTCAAAAATGTGAGCCTTTTTCCACATTGACTAGAGATCAGAGAGTTAGAACTTATTTCTGTTCCTCCAAAAATCATTGTCTATTTCTTCCTCAAATAAATGTCTCACCTAGATTTAGACCAGAGAATTCTGCTCCCTCAAGGTTATTGCCAGTAGGTGTGGCTAATATCCAGACCTTGTATTTCAGGAAAAGAGAAGCAGATCTGTCTCTACCCCCAACAAAAGTCCAAGGATTCAACTAAGTTCCTACTCCCTTAAGGAGATAACTATGAATTCCACCCAGAGAGTGTTTTGCCTACAGAATGTTTTGATCTAGGGTGTGAGTGTGACTTGTCTTGTTCTAGCAACAGAATGTTTACCTAAGAATGTAGCCCAAGACCTTCAATTGGTATGTTCATTTCCTTTTATTTTTTTCATCTTACTCTTACCTTTTTGGGTCAAGGGTATTTTAAGCAATGGGAAATTAAACATAGGCAATTTCAGTATTCACTAAAACTCCCTCCTGATACTATCCTATGCTTTCTGTTTTATTAATTTTACTCGCATCTTCATACTTTTTATTTATTTTCTGATCCCCATGCCCCTACCCCTGGCAAATAGTATTTTTGTCAAAGCTGGTCACTGACATGGTTTAAATTTCAGTGCAAAAGCCTGTACCTCATATATTTTCTTGAGAAAAAAATATGACTGAAACTTTAAACTTCTAAAAGATGGCATATGTATGTACATATATAAATATATGGGATATAAAGGAATCTTTTATATGAGTCAGGCAACCCCTCCACTGAGAATAGAATAAAATGTTTTAAAGTGACTCAATATATAGGTAATTTGTGTAATTTTAACTATATTCCCAATAACTTGTATTAATTTACTGAAAATACAAGCTTTCTGATGAATTATGCTGATTCTACTGGATAAGGAGTTTTTGAGATATGAGAGGATCAACAAGCATTCATTTGCTAAATTCTACTTCAAGAAACTAAACTTTTGGTTTTTTACTGGAAATAAAACAGAGTCTAGAGCCATGAAACAAAGCCAGAGTTCAACAAGACTGGCTGAATGAGACATAACATCTGGTCAGCCATCTCAGTTGCATATATCCAAATGGAAGTAGAAATACAGAATGATGGGAAAGATCATTTATGCTGTTGAAAACTAATACCCCTAGTGCCCCACTGCCATGCTTGTGCCCCCAAATGAAATCTACATCAACTGACTGATTTAATCGCCACTGCTGGGTTCCAGATTGGTCTAGGAGTAGATGCTGGTCTGGTAGCAGGACTAAATTTTTATGTTTCTTGTTCCCTAATCCTAATACTATGCATAATCAGAATTGTGATCAAATTGAGACAGTGTTCACTGTGATAATGAATTGTGCTAGCTAGAGACATTAAAGTTTATAGAGTCAACAATATACAAGTATATTATAATAATAAATAATAACAATGTAGATAAAAAGAAATTTTAAGTAAAATATCTGTTAATATATGTCACATACATGTTATATATGCATATTAACATACATATGTTATTATATTATATACATATTGACATACATATGTATATATGTATTATGCAAATGATCCTAATATAGTCAAACTATATTTTAAGTGAAATAAAATAAATACTTGAAAGACAGTAAGTCTACTTATCTGGGAAGCTGCATTTGTTATTATAAACTCTTGTTTCTATTTTAGGATTATATTTTCCAAATTCCACTCATATAAACCTGAATTTTTTCCCTAAAATTTGGCCGGTTGTTAGTTTGGAGGAAAATCAACCTCAGATCAGCAAAGAAATTGCCAATGCCATCTACTATGTATTTATGTGTGTGTGTGTGTGTGTTTGCGTGCGTGTGTGCATGTGTGTGTGCGTGTGTGTGTGCATGTGTGTATGCAAGTACATACTTGTGGAAGTCAAAGAACAAATTTATGGAGTGTATGGACTCATTACACTGCAAGGGTTCTGAGAATGGAACTCAGGTTGAAAGGATTGCAAGGCAAACACTTCTCAACATTGCTTCAACTCACTAACTCCAGTCTGTCTCTTTTTTAAAATTACTCTTTCTACTTTCAAAGATTAAATCTATATACATAAAGTCAAATCATGGCCAAAATAATAGGGTATACTAATGTATGTTTTGTTTAAACAATTTTCTTACTTTACAGACTTCAAAGTTGACTGAAATTCATGTTTAAATCTATTAACTCTGGAGGTATAGTGTTAGGAATCCATTGCTCACAATGATAACCACACTTTCAGAAATAAGTCAGCTGGTTCTGTTGTGGATAAAATTATCTGTTTCTAGGACCCTCTTGTGAGCTCTTTCCCTTTGTAGCTCTCCTCTCTATGCTCTCAGTCTTTCTAAAAATTATCTCTGTTAGTTCTGTCCTATTTTATGCAGTACAAACTCTCTTCTGAGTTGGGCATACAACTACATAGTCTAACACTCTCTTAGGATTTATCTCCTCATTATAGAATTTCCAGGAAAAAAATACTAGGGAATTCTATTAAGTAAAACAGTTCAACAGTCAAAAAAGTAACAAGTATCTTTGAATGGAACTTAACAGAGACCAGAATTATATAGATTCCCTAGTAGGCAAACAGATAGAGATAGGAACCATGGCTCTGTAATAAAGGTGACAAATTTCCAAGACTGTTAGCTTTTCCTCGGTCACTTGACTAGAGACAACTGCCTGGCAGCTTTTGTTTCCTTCATCTAGTACACCCATTCAACAAGTTATCGAGGTCTGATCAGGACTTGTTGCACAGCAATTCTGAACAAATCAACTATCTTAGTTGTCTTCAAACTGGCCTACCTTAAATTAGGGGAGGAGAACTTTCAGAGGCTCTAAAACCCACAGCTCTGGAGAAGAGACTGGATTGTTTGACTTCCTAAGTCACGCCTCTGCTTTATGGAAGGTCTTTTTCTCAGTATGTCTGCTGCATGTCTGTATTTCCTCAACCCCAATAAAAGTCTTTCTTAACTAATGATTCTTTCTGTAGTGCTTGATATTTCTCTGTGGCTATTACCTTCAACTTTTTCTGTCTTTTAATTCTGTTACTAGCAGAGAAAATAAACCCAATTCAGACCCATAGACTATTATTTTCAGACTGTACCAATAGAATCCAAAAGCATTTATAAGATTGGATCCTACTCACTTAATCCACTGATTAACATTTTGAATCACACTATCCTGGCATGCAACATCTAAACCATATTTTCTTGGGTGTGGGGGTATGCACAAATGTGTGCATCTGTGTGTAAAGTTCAAAAGTAAACCAAAAGAGTCATTTCTCCTATACCATCCTATTTGGTTTTTGAGACAGGGTTACTATCTGAACTGGATCTCACCAAATAGTCCAGGCTAGCTGGTAGAGAATCCCAGGATTCACCTGTACCCACCTCATCATTATGGGATTACAAGTATACACACAATACCTATCTCTTTTTAATGTCAACTAGGATGAAATTCAGGTACTCGTGTTCACAAAGTCATTACTTTACTGACTCCATATTTATAAATCATATTTATTAACAATGATTAATTGGAAATCTTCCAGTGACATATCTAATAATAGAAGCACATTGTTATATATTTGTTTACTATCATCTATTGTCATCCCTAAGCAATTAGCACCCATCATGAGCCCAGAGAAACATTCTCAGTTGTCTGAAGTTGAAATGATAACTACACGTATAACGTTCAGCCTGTCCCCTTTCATGGTGGGATGCTAATATATGGAGCAGAGTTGTTCTGCACAGGCTGTGAAGAAGGCAAATGTAAGCTATACTTCACATACCTAGATAGAGTACCCCGCCAAGGAAAATAAATAAATAGAGAGGCCAAATTTTAAAGGAAAAGGCCAAAACTTGCATGATTAATTTAAAAAATAATGGTATAAGCAAAATCACCAATAGTAGGAGTTAGTCATAAACATGAACCATGAAGGAAAATTAAAGAAAACTCAAAGCCACAGATGAGATTCTTTCTGATACAAAGAAGAAAGGAAACAGGAATCTCTCAGAGGTCAAAAATAAAAGAAAGAGCACTTTAAAAGCGCTTAATTCATTTATAACTAAAAACAAAAAGGCATCAGAGAAAGTGAAGTATCCACAAAGTTTACCTCGAAGTATTTGAGGTAATTTTCATTAGATCAAAGTAATTATGAAATTATGAATGATGACAGCAATATAGAAAAGATATGAGAGTATATATACCTATTTAAAGCTTCATAAATCATCATTTTGTCATGTACATATTACCAATAAGTTTTTTGAAAATATATGTGAAAAGGGAAGATGTACTAATATTCCAGTACACATATTATTATGTTCTTTAAAAATTCAGGAACAATAAAAGAAAAAATATCTGCTTGCAGTCAAATCTCACTGGGATCATGAAAACACAAAGTATTTTATGTTTCTTAAGCACTAAGCCTTTATAAGGAAAAAGACAGTTATGCCTAAAAAGTACCAAATGAGGATCAGGAAGAGAACATGGTCTTTCTTAAGTCTCTAAATGTGTCTACCATTAACTTTTATTTAGACATTTTTACAAGCACAAGAATTTTTAAGGCAGCAACAAAGACAATACATATATTATAATGGTGGTTACTTTATGCATTTGTCCAAATCCACAAAACACACAATCCTCTTAGTGAACTCAAATGTAAGCATTGGATTCTAAGTGATGATACTTTCCATCATTGATTGCAATAAATAGATCATTCTAGTGGAGGATGTAAATAATGAACCACACATGTGTAGGCACAGAGAGTGTTAAAAAAAATCTCTGTCCTTCTTAGTTTTGCTGTAAGATTAAAAGCTTTTCTTAAAATAGTCTTTAAAATTGAATTTACTGGGCTGTGTCTATAGCTGAGTGGTATATTTTCTAAGATACCAAAACTTTTGGTTAAACCCCCCGAATCAAAAACAAGTCATAAAAAGTGTATTTACTATCACAACTTTCTTACTATAGCAATAACCACGTGGAAAAAATCTTCAAAATTAATTTAGTACTAATTTTAGCATAGGCCTCCATCTTAACAGAGAACACAAAAAATAAACTAATATTGCTACTGGCAAGGAAATCAGGAAAAAAGAGCTAGTAAATAAAGATCTGCATGATAGATTTTATATTAGTTATTCTATGTATATGTATTCTCTTCCGATCCCTGCAAATGAGTAAAAGTAGTATTTACTCTATCTCCTACCCAAAGCAAAACAAACAAAAAGAACCATGAAGCACAGACAAAATCATAAATAGGATTTTAAAGCCTAACCTCAAAGGTTTTTTATCAACGAGAATAAGAGGAATACAAATTTATATGATCCAGCATTAATTATCTAAGAAAGTCAATAAACATGCATTTAGCTGTCTGAAGAGGATCTGACTAAACTAAACCATGTAGATAAAGAGTGCTGGTGGGCAAGTACAAGACAATGGAGTGTAAAGCATCTAGGTAGGAGTTGCTCCAAAACATTTATCTGTAGCATGGGAGAAGGAAAGTGCTTTTTTGTTTTTTTTATCTGCTCTGCACTATATTTCCTGTGAATGTAAATTCAAAGTTCAGCGTTTTAAGCCATTTATTCTTCAGTATTATATGAGCATCAACAAGAACCATCATTAAACCACTTATTTGTACCTTGAGTTCTGCTCCTAAGTTTATGTTGGAGATACGTAAATTAATAAAAATATCACCATTAATTTCAAGAAAATCAAAGTTACCTTATTAATTAAGCAAATTCACTCAATGTCAGGAAGTTTATCACAGGAAAAACAGAAAGGAGAGGTATCTTCATGCTTGCTTCTCTGATCTATCAGTGCACTTATCTATTTATCTATCTATCTATCTATCTACCTACCTACCTACCTACCTATCTATATCTTTATCTCTTTGTCGCATGCATGCACACACAAATTCAATGATCAACATTGTGCACTCTATATTTTCTCATGCTAAATGCACATATAGATTAACGCAAGACAACCACAAAATGTCAACATACTCATTTACTATATCCCATTCAAATTATGAGCCAAAATAAACATTTTCTCCCTTAAGTTTCTTCTTTCCAGATATTTGGTCACACTAAAGAGAAAACATTATAATACAAATATGGTGCAAGCTGGTGAAAGCGTTCTTGTGTACAAATAATCTGTTGACATTTTTATTCCTTCCCAGTTGAATGTTTCAGTAGAAAACATCATTTTACAAAATAGCAGGTGGCTATCAGAGGAGAAAGGAGGTACATAATTGTTTATTCCACAATGTGAAGACTCAAACTCATTCTCTCCTTATTTAGAAAGTGATAAGATCTAGAGATATGGCCCCAAACTATGTCACAATGTGGGTAACTACATTTCAGCTTCATGACTATGAAGGACATGAACTCAGCCACTAGCTAGGTCCCACTTTACAAGGTCAACATATTATCTATGATTTTAATGATAATATAGCCTCAATGTATGCTTCAAAATTATGAAGAATGCCATGGAGGTCATGAGAATCACAGGAAAGAGTTCTTTTTTGAAAACAGATTTAAGGACAAAATATCTATCCCATTACTCCAACCCTTGAAACAGCTTCTGAACCAAACAATCATTGCAAGGATATATAAGCAAACCATCTTGTAATCAATGGACAGTATCTCCCTATGATGTGAGAACATATTTGTTTCCTAACCAGTATAAAATGCACAACGTTCTTATGCTCAAACAGGCACCTTTGTTAGAAGCCTCTTAAAAGTCTAGTGCTTTCTAAACTTATATCCTAGCCACTACACAGATATACCTTGTACATATGTCTATTGGGTCACTGGGCATTGCTTCTGAGGAACATATGGGACACAATGAGATGTTTAGGACATGAAGCCCAGACTGACTGTTATTCTGGAGCAATAAAGCCCTTTGTGTTTGTTCCAGTAGTCCCCTATCTTACAGCAGCATCTTTGTAACCTGTGTAAAGCTTGAAAATTCCATACACTTAACAACTTATGCCTGTTAGCTTCAATTTATTCGATTAGAATGTTCCAGTTTACACAGTAAAACCCAAAACTTTACCATTAAAACCTGCCAGTCTAAAAGCAGTGACACAGATGGGCCTCAAAAACATGAAGTGACACCACTCTCTGAAGAAGTTACTCTTAGCTGAAGATCTTGCAGAATAATTAACTTTTGTCATTGGTCATTGTGGCGACTGAGAATGTTTCAAACAGAACCAAAATTGTCTTTTCCTATTTTTAATCCTATATAAAAGTCATTTATTTTTAACCTTTTCATCTGGCCTAACACCTTTGTGGTTACTTGTAAAACTTTTAGAATGTATTCTTAAAAATCCTGAAGCACATTTAATAAAAACTCAGAGACAGATATTGCGGTTCAACCTGAAGACCGAAAAAAAAGGAAAGCAGTGAACCATTGTCTTACCTTGACCTCAGTCTGAAAATGGTGATCCTGCCTCCAGGAAACCTCAAAATGAGATTGAGACTGAGAGCTGTCTCCTCCCATTTTATAATCTTCTCTAGTTCTTGGATTAAGGGTGTGCACCACTACCACCTGTCTTCTATGGCAAGATAATGAGGCTACTGGGATTAAAGGCATGTGTCATTGCTGCCTGGTCTGTAAAGCTGACAAGCATGGCTGTTTTGCTTTTCTGATCTTCAGGCAAGCTTTATTTATTAAAATGCAAATGAAATGCCACTACCTAGTCTACTAGTTTCCACTAACCCTAAGGCTAAAAATGTTATAACATTGAAAACCTGCCATCTCCCACTGATCCAATATTTACTAAATGTGCTAACTTATTGTTTTCTTAAGTTGTGACTACAAAAGTTAATGTAATCTTTTCCACAGATGAACAAGTTATCCAGGGTCACCAGAATCCCAGTTTTTACTTATAATCAGCTAAGAAGACATCACTTTGATCAAGGGCAATGTTTTACTTTAACAAAAGCATTATGCTGACTGAAAGAAACAATATGAAATGTGAGAGTTTTTTTGATTTAGTGATGGAATATTCAACTACAGCTTAAATTAGATGGAGAAATTAGAACACTTATGAAAGAGAAAGTTGAATTTGTTCCCTTGAGTGATCAGTAATGGTCTAAATCCTGATTGGATTATTGGTTATCATTATAACCCATAACTGTCAAAATTCATCAAGCTATGAATAATGTGTATTTAGATTAATTTAAATCATATCCCCAAAAGTAATCATTAAAATTTTCTAGGTTTACAAAGATTGAATTTGTAACAGTTCATATTAGCTTCAGGTCAAAATGATTCACAAAACTACAAGGACAAATATTGACGACTTTTACGTAGATAATGCCTAACAGGCTTTGTAAAGAGGAATTTAAGGGGAATTGCTACAGAGTTAGGTCACTTTGGTGTTTACTCAGATTTTTCACTTACCAATCTGGAGGCTCCTAAACTCTTTATGCTTAGACTCCATTATTTTTATTGTATTTTTTTGTTCTTTGAGAATATCATGTCTTTATACAAAAAATATGGCATTAAGCCTCTATCTCCTGCTTCTAACTCCTATATTCACTTCAAGATGCTCCCCTCAACTTCATTTCTTTTTCCCCTTCTTTCTGATAGTCCACTAAGTCTAGTTAGTGCTGCCCAAATGCACACAGGTAGAGGGCCATCCATTGGAGCATGAGAAGCCTATCAATGGCTACACTCTAAAACATAAATGAATGATAGTATGTCCTCAAGCAGCTGTCAACTGACAATTTCTTCTCAGCAAATCAACAAGTCTGATATTGCTATAACAAATGAAGATAAGCCTCCACCCCACATTAAATTGGTTACTGTGCCCTTAAACAGTTTCTAATATTCATCATTTATTTTATTCAAAGCATCTCCTATACTATCACACTGTGTATCATCTATCAAAATACTCCATAATATCACGTAAAATTAATAATTTTTATATTTTTATTTAATTAAGTTTTTAGTCTTCTATTCAATGTCAATTGTCATATATGTAGAATGCAAGGAATTTTATTTCATTCAGTTGCCATGTAAATAGAAAAGTATCTTTAAGTTAATGAAAAAACATAAAGGCCTAAGAAATGAGCCATAGTGATCAAAAAAGGGAAAACTTGGGCATATTTCATTTCTGCTTTCAATTAACCTTGTGAGAAAACTGTAATGCAGAATGATAATTACTGCTGAATGTTTAACTTAGCAAGGTCTCCCAGTAAACACAGCCTTTCTTTGCTTAAAACTTATAACACTTGATGTTCAAGAGGAACGCAGTGAAAGAAGACAAGGTTCAGACTGTTTTTATTTTAATCCCACAATTAGAGAATATTATTTTGGTTTTGGTTTTAAATCCTATTATTTTGTGTTTTTAAAAGTACATTACAATACTGTACTACATACAGAAAGTGGGAAGAACAGAGATGGTGAATCCTTCCAAGCTACACTTTATCTAAGAGGCAGTTTTGCAGAAAAGGCTATGTCTCACTGCAGTGATCCACTATAATTGCTCAGACAACAAAATGCTGCAGAAGGGAAAAGACATTTTAATTACAAGCATTTTCATTTACATCTGGGAAGCAAAAATACACTACATATATAAATCCAGCAAGGTTTGGGCTTCTTTCTCCTTTCCTGACTGACTAGAACAATCATCTGAAAACCTGGCTTTCAATTGTACTGCTTGACTCCTCAAATTGAACAATGTATGTACAAAAGTGCCTTCTAATGACAAAGACCTGTACATAACCATAAAAAAAATTTTGGCTTGTCTTCATTATAAAACATTTTCCATCCCTATGATTTTCAGAGTAAAATCAATAAAAATTAACTCATTATCTACAGAAAGGTTTCCAATAATTTAAAGTTTGACTTAGAAACCTTTCAAAGTCAGGCAGACTAATGGAATCAACTTGAAGACTATGACATAAATCTGCACACCTATGAACATCTGATTTTTGACAAATAAGATAAAGTTATACAATGGAAAAAAAGAATCATCTTTAACAAAGTGTGCTGGCATAACTGGATGTCGGCATGTAGACGAATGCAAATAGATCCATATCTAACACCTCACACAAAACTTAAGTTTAAGTAGATCAAAGACCTCCACATAAATCCAGTTACATTGAACCCGATAGAAGAGAAAGTGGTAGCCTTGAATACATTTGCACAAGGGACTACTTTCTGAATGTAACACCAATAGCACAGACATTGAGACTGAGAATTAATAAATGGGACCTCCTGAAACTGAAAACTTTCTCTAAGGCAAGGGGCACTGTCAATATGACAAAACAGCACCCTACAGAATGGGAAAATATCTTCACCAACCCCACATCTGACAGAGGGCTGATCTCCAAAATAAATAAAGAACTTGGGAAATTAGACATCAAAATACCAAATAATCCAATTAAAAGTGGGATACAGATCAAAACAGAGGATTCTCAACAGAAGAATCTCAAATGGCTGAAATACACTTAAAGAATTGCTCAACATTCTTAGTCATCAAGGAAATGCAAATCAAAATAACTCTGAGATACCATCTTACACCTGCCAGTATGGCTAAGATCAAAAACACTGATGACAGCTTATGTAGGAAAGGATGTAGAGTAAGGGAAACACTACTCCACTGCTAGTGGGAGCATAAACTTGTACAGCCACTTTAGAAATCAGTATGGTGGTTTTCCAGAAAGTTGGGAATCAATCTACCTCAAGACCCAACTACACCCAAAGGATTCTCAATCATACCATAAGGACAATTACTCAACTATGTTCAAAGCAGTGTTACATAATAGCCAGAACCTGGAAACAACTTAGTTGCCCCTAGACTAGCTAAGGAAAATGTGGTACGTTTACACAATGGAGTCTTGCTCACCTGTAAAAACAATGATCTCATGAACTTTGCAGGCAAATAGAATTAAAAAAAATCATTCTGTGTGAAGTAACCGAGACCCAGAAAGACAAACGTGGTATCTACTCGCCCATAAGTAGGTATTATGAGCAAAGTATAGGAGAGCCAACCTACAATCCACAGCCCCAGAGAGACTAGATAACAAAGAGGGTGCCCAAGAGGAGGTATGGATGTGCCAGGGAAGGGGAAACAGAGGAGATCTCTTAGGTGGGGGGGTAGAGGGATGGGAACTTGAAGGAGTCAGTTGGGCAGGCTGGGTGCAGGTTGGGGACAGGAAGGAAGGGAAGAGTAATGAAAGAGAAGTCTTGATGGGGACCCATTTTGAGGTTTAGGAGAAACCTGGTGCCAGAGAAACCCTTAGAAATCCACAAGAATGACCCCAGGTAAAACTCCTGGCAATAGTAGAGAGGGTGCCTGATCTGACCATCTACTATAATCAGGCTGCCCCAGTTGTCATCAGAGAGGTTTTTTCCAGTAACTGATGGAAGCAGATGTAGAGATCCACATCCAAGCACTGGAGCAAGCTCTGGGAGTTCTCCTGAAGAAAGGGAGGATGTACTCTGGACCAGCACTTAAGCAGCCTGCGTGGAACCAACCTAGGCCCTCTGCATGGTTGTGACAGTTACCTCACCCAGCCTGGATGCAGGCAGTGGAGCTTGGTCCTGCCTCAACCTGATCTGTCATGCCCATGGGAGGCCTGTCCTTTCCTGAATAGAGATGAAGGAGGAGATGGAGGAGAGGTGGGGAGGAAACAATGGTCAGTATATAAAATAAACGAAATAAATATTAATAATAAAATAAAAAGAAACCTGTCAAAGTTTCTGACTTGTTGCTAAGTTTCTTGGATCCTCAACAGGACAGTCTGGACAGCTTTTCAGGTTTCAAAGCAACGGCAATGTATTACTGACAAACTGCTGAAGGCTTAAAGCCTACAGACAGAAAGTTCTAGACTCCTTTGACTTTCTCTACAAATTCACTGTTTCACTCAGACTGACTCCACTTCCTCTCCAGAGCCTTCCTTTGGACCCACAGCATCTCTTAGAATATTATTTTCTTTCTTTATGCCCTTTCTTCAGTCTTGCCTGTCTCAAAGCTGTTTTCAACACTGGCATAAGGGCTTTCACAATGACACATGATCTGTTCTTCTTTACTTTCTGACTGCACTACTTTCCTATTCACAGCTCTTCTCTCCCTTTAGTTCTTAGTGTAGACTGCTCTTATGTGCTCAAAGCTTAAACCATGCTCATTTTTTCATACCAGTCCATCTTGAGCCTTTCTCTAGTGACTAACTCCTAGCCAGTCATCATAATTCATTTTTGTTCACTATAACAAGCCTTCTATATTGTCATTGTTGATACTTAGCTTTTCTTTCTCTGCCTACAGCTCTGAGCTAGTTGTTGAGCCAGCTTTGTGTCTACTCTAAAATTCTTAGTGCTAGAACTCTTCATCTTGCTTCTTCTGCAGCAACACCTGAGGCAAAGGAGAACTTTTTAAGTTTATTAAGTTTAGAAAACAGTGTGCTGGACACCTGCCTCTAATGCCAGAACTCTGTTGAGGCAAGAGAATGGTAAGTCTATGTTAGTCTGTAACATACAGCAAAAGAGAAGGGGGAGGATGGATAATGTATGCTTAACAAAGAACCTGTGGCCCTGAACAACTTCATAAATTTCAGAGTTGGAAGTATACCTGAGAATTCTCCTTTTTAAACTAATAACTGAGATGTTTAAACCCAAAGATGAAGGTGGTGCAGGGCATTCATCCCATCCTTCAAAATACTTAGCAGTTCACCCAGGAAAAGGCATCTTGACAGAATGGGTCAAGTGATAACACCATCTTAACAGCAAACTCACAGCTCAAGGAAACATTTGAGTAGCTCTTTGTCGTTTCTTCTTCCAGATCTGAGGGGCACTGTCTGTGTTTGTGCCTATGGTTATGAACCAGCTTTGCAGTCACTAGTATTCCCAGTGAGGAGCTGACACACTAGGAAGAGGAGCAAGCCATTCATGAGCGTGAAGGTGGCCCCACATCTTATAAGTACTAATTTTAAAACACAGCTTAGATGTAGTCAACATGAACCAGGAAAGACACAGGGAAGGGGACAGGGGAGACGGGAGTAGACTAAATGTAACGGTTTCAGAAATCAAAACTATGCGAGGTGGCACTGCTTTTAAAATATTCTTAATCAAATCCATTCAGACTGCACCCAGACTGGAACACAGAAAACTTCAGGAATGTATGCTAGTCTCCTGAAAGTGAATGAGGAAACAGAGCCTAGAATTGGACTCTGAAGCAGGCTCCCAATCTCTGGCTTACACACAAAGAGGAGACAGCCCAGCTCCCTTCTGCAGCACATTCTCTTTAAAACAGCCTAGGAGAGGAACCAGCAGAAGTGGCCACCTGTGGGCTGGGACCAAGGTTCAGTGCTTGCGCTGTCATCAGCAGGTGGAGCTCCCCTACCCTCGGGTCCACAGGTCAACCATGCTTCCGAGCTAGGAAGGAATTGGGCAGAGCAGCTGCCACAGGCCTTGTCCTTGCTCACTGGTTGCCCTAGTCCCAGGATCCTGGCCACTGAAGTTCCCATAGCAACCACAGCACCCACAAAGGGGTCACTCTCCGTGGCAACAGAAACTTCCCTTGCGATGGCGGCTACAGAGGCAGCTTCCGCCACATNAGCTTCCGCCACATTGCGCTGCTTAGCAGAGCCCCTGAGGCTGGAACCTGAGAGTCTCAGTCCAGCAACCCTAGGAGAGGTGGGACTACTGGGTCAGACCAGAAGGAAGCCTGCCCCTCGCAGCAGTCAGATCTCCAACGGGTTTCCACGTTGTGAACAGCTGCAGAGTTTAAGGCTTTGAATAGAACAAATAATGTTAACAGTTCTCTGGAGACCAGGGGCCTCCACCCAAAGCCATAGCTTCTACCAAGCTTTGTAGTCGCTGCCTGATACATACTCCAAGCCTCTCATTCATTCCAAGGGCACTGTGTCCCAGCATCCTCCACCTTACCATAGTGGCTCCTGGATAAAAGCAGACTAGTTTGGTGGTTGGTAGTGGATGGAGCAAAAAAGTTGGAAAAACACCATTTTTTTAAGCTGCCAAAGAAATACTAGGAGAAGGCTGCTTTAGAGACAGCTACCAACTCAACAATGACAATAAATAGATAAGTAGATAAATAAATAGATAATGAATAAGTAGATAGGTAGATAGTTAGATGATAAATAAATGCCACAAAGATGGGTCCTAGGTATTGCCTTAGAGAAAGGAGCTCCAAAGAGAAAAAGAAGAACAAAACACTCAACTTTTGAGGAAAGAGAAAGAAGAAAGGACCAGAAGCAGACCTTGCCACATAGGGTACTGGAAGGGCTTCAAACTTCATTTATGATTTTTAGGGGCAAGTTTGACAGAGAGCATACAATAATCCCATGACTTAGGTTTTTAGAGAAGGGTCAAGTATGAGGAATAGCCTACAGGCCTCAGGTTTTTTGGATTCAGGACACTTCTGTAAAATCACTCAGGTATACAAAGAGCCAGACATTGATGTCATTGCTGGCATTTTTGCTTACCTACTTATGTTTGTGGTTTTAGTTCAGTTTAGTTTTGTTCTCATCATTCAGAAAAAAAGTGAACACTGAATAAACTTGACCAGCTAGCATACTGACAGTGACAGAGTTCCATGGTTCAGCTTTTAGGGTTTTAGAACTATCAAATTTTCACTATTCATCTTACTTAGCATTTCCAAGTGCGCTGCATATCACTGATTCTTTGTCAGGAAATGGGAAGTGCAGTAATATCCAAAACCACTGTCAGTGCTCCCTATATAACAGGTTCTCTGTAATCCTGTTCCTTGTTCTTTTTGACCACCATGTTCAAAAATCCTAGAAGTTCCTCTTTTTCACTTCCCTAACCACCTTTGACCAAAGTAAAAGCATTATTTTGTGGCAATTGGAGAAACACACAGGGAGAACATAAGGATTAGTGACTCTTCCAAAATAAAGTAGCAAAACTCTGGAAGTGCATCTCAGGAAATTTAAGAAATTAAGACATCTTACTCAGAAAATGCCCAAAAAGTCAATGTCCAAGTTCAGCTCAGATCTGGCTCTGCACACAAACCAAGGGCTTAAGGAACAATGTATCTATCCCTGACCCACATTGACTTGAGAGTAGGGCTAAGTGGGCTCAAAGTTTTTGTTATTTAACTCTAGGTACAAGGAAATGACTGCTTTAAACTGCTCAGAGGCAGAATGTTTTTGCACCACTCTTCAAGAAACACAACAGTTCCCTGTAAAGCATAAGAAACTATTTGGGGAAAAAATGTTTCCATTTTGATACATATAGATAGCATTTATAGAAAACTTATGAGTCAGGGTGAGTGAGGCATGATGCCAAAATTAGCAAAGGAGCAAAAACATTGGTTGTTGTCCTTGTTACCATTTGTATAAAACCACAGAAGTTTCCAATGAGTGTCTTGTTAAATTATGGCTATTTGGGAAAGTGAAGCACAGTATACAGTTAGCTTTAACACATTCAAAGAGTGGTGCATCATTTGAAAACATCATCTTCATTATTGAAGGTGAGTGCACATATTAGGTGTTGATTTTATACTAGTTAACTTGGATGTTAACATCTAGCAAAGAAAAGGAAATTCATTCTTTTTGCAATTCAGTTCTTAGAAATTCCTTAGAATTTGCTAAAAATGCCACCTTTGGTTTGTGAAATGCCACTGCTCATTATGGCTCACTTTACCACCTCATTAACTAAAACTTTCTGGATGGAATCCAGACCCAACTCAGTTTAAGAAGGTTACAAGAACTTTCCACCTGTTTCTTGTTCTGTCTATGCTATCTGAATTTGATGTCTTCATTTGCTGCACACTTGGTGTTTAGAAATTCAGGTGTTGCCAGTTTGTGGCTCACCCAGCTCTACAGAACTCTTAAATAAGACTTCAGGGTGAGAATGATGGAAAGAGGGTGCTTATTCTTTCTTCCTTCCCTATCTTCCTATTTTCTCACTTCAAAAAGCTCTGACAGAACATCAAAGCCATGAGTCTGTGGAATGTTCCCAGAACATTATATAGAACTATGTCTAGGTAATCTGCTTCCTATATATCCTCCTACCACAAATATGTGTATTCAAGAATATTCTCACACATTGTAAAGTATTTCAAAATCTGAGTTTTCCAAAGTGTTATCATGAAGAGGCTTTGGGGTCTTTTATGTGGTGTATTGAGTACAGCGTGTGAAAGAGTCCCTGACTTCCTTTGCTTGTTTTATGGATCTGAAGAGACAGCAATGACACAACCTTATGCTTATCACTCATATTATTATCTTATGATTCTTTGCTTCAAGAGCAGTGACCTAGATTATTTTCTAAACCAGCCTGTTACTGGTCATTCCAAACTATTTCACTGGTTAAAAAAAATAACACCAAACCTTCTCCAGAAATAAATAAGCGCCTTGTACCTAGTATGCTTCCTATTTAATTATTTGCCTAAAAAACAGTCACCTTTCATGACTCATACAGCAAAATCTACAGCAGGTAACATTTCTTCTAAATGCACAGCTATTGCTCAGCTAGGAAATAGCAGAAAGTAGGACATTTGAGCACATGTGTGCATCTGAATGTGTTCTCTGATAATCACTGTACTTTGGAGCACTAGATAATTTTGTGAAATTAGTAGATTTTACTTTACATTCAAATGTTGTAAACTATTGTGATTTAGTTTTTAAAAGAATATGTAACACAAATACATGCTGCATTTCTTTTCTCATTAGAGATCATGTAACACAACTACAGGGCAAAGTAGTAAATCCTTTCCTTTATTGTCTGCTTATTTTTACACTAACCTGCTCTAAAACCTTTAGCCCACTTCCCCACACATGTTGATGATTTCAAGAACCAAAAATAATCAGAAATTATTTTATAAGTCGCAAAAATAGAGAAGAAAAACTAACTCAAAATATGTCTCTGAAATAATAAGGAATGCTTTGCAACAATTCCCTACTGCTTGGCAGCATTCTGTCAAGATTCTTCATTTGAAACCAGTTAATTGTCCTCCTTTTAGATTTAAGATAATATAATAGGTAGTAGTCAATCTGTTCTTTTTGCTTTAACAGTTAAGAGGAGTTTACTCATTGTTTTATTTTAATTACTCAATTAAATTCTTAGCTGTATTGCTATCTTGGGATCAAAAGGCTGCAAATGATTATAGGTTTTGTGTTAATAGCAGGAAAATAGACCTAACCAAGTACAATATTCATAGGAAATGGCACACATGGGTTTGAGTACAACTAAAAAGATCAAAGCCTTTTAAATGACAGTTGCATAGTTTGATACATCAATTTTTTTTTAATCTCCTAAATTCTCTGACTTCCAATTTGGACTCAAATCTCTGGCAATCTAAGACTTAACTATCCTATTAGACTATGTGACGATGTCATCAGACTTACCACAGGTTAACCCATCACTTCACACTCAAGTGCAATATGAGCTTCAAAATAAATTGCTCTTGAAATAAATAGTCATTTGTTTAGTGCCTTCCAAAACACTTTGGAGAGAGAAAACTACTCTAGAGAGATGAAAGTAGGTGGGGAGGGGAGTACAATAAAAAGGTATTGAGCTGAGTGGTGGGGGATTGGCATTTCCAGTAAAAAATATCCAATAAAAACATAAAGACTTGGGAACAAACTTTTTTGTTTTTTTCCTGCTGAATTATTTCCCACTCATCAAACAATATTATGGAAGGATTGATTTCAAGGAACTTAGACAAATAGCCAGTCTCAAAAAAGAAAGATTTTTTTAAACTGTGTTCCTTTCTCAGAAGAGAGCTAAATCTTTTCACAGAAAAACACAAGAAGGTTTATAGCCTTTGATCTGTCCCACTTTGAGAAGTCCTGCAGGCAGTGATTTCATATCCAGGGCATGAACCAGTGCTGTAGATGTAGGTGGGTTATTGAACCAGGCACCTATAGTGTTAGACTGGATGCCAAGAACCAGGAGTACACCCTGGGCCTGAATCAGCAACGCTCTGCTAAGTGTCCAGTCTGCTGTCCCTTTAGACAAGTCTCAAGATGAGAACACTATTCCAGAGTCACTACACGTTGGCTAGTTAAGGAACAGAAGGATAAAAGGACAGGAGACAGTGAAGGAGGCTGGTTAGACAGGGTATGGATCTAGAATTTTGACAGAGGCAGCAACTCCACTGCAGCAGGGAACCTTCCTGGAAGCCAATAGCTGCTTCCTCTCAGAACCTCCAGCCCTCTAAGCTTCCCAGATAGAAGCAACTTCCCTTGGCTTGAGCATAGGAACATCTGCCTTTTTGGACACTCTTTAACAACTGTCATGCACCTTGCCTTTTGCTGCAGAAGTGGTGGCTGCAAAGCGTCCCAGACCTCCACACCCACTGCCTCCAACCCCGCCCACCCACGCTCCTCAGGTCCGCAATCCCCTCCGCTCGCGTCATCCAGGCGATGCTACATTTGCTAGGTTCAGA
>LOEQ01005897.1:3424-18048 GCA_001685075.1 Bramus lutescens | reverse complement strand
TAGCCGTGCGGGAGCCGGGCGGGACGAAAGGCAGGCCCGCTCCCTATTACTACAAAGACACATATGTAATTTTAAATCACTATTAGTGGTATTTATAAATGTGAATTTGGTTTTAATAATACATATAATTTATACCATCTGTTACTGTATTTAATCAATATTATTACTAACAAAATAGTTTAAAGATTTTGCACTGTCTTTAAATTTCAGTATAAATTTTATGCTTATATATTTTAGTTAAAATGCTAACTTATCATCTGAATTATCTTATATGTATTTACTTTATAAAATGTACAGTTTACAAAACATTTATAAATTTATTGGGAATGGAACATGGAACAACTTTAGAACCTTTTACAATACCAGTTAAATATATGAGCCAGGTACCACATACTCAAACACATGCCTTGGAGTTATATGTATTCCTCTGAAGAGACATTCAAATACATTCTCAATAGTACTAGATGTAACAGCATGAAATAAGAAGCTAGCCAAATTGTCATCAAGGGATAATGGGTGTATTTTGCTATATTTACACATTGGAATAGTATATAACAGTAACAAGGAAAAACTGTGACTAAGTTCACTTAACCATTTCAATGACGTTTGCAGATATAACAACATTCAAAAGAATATAAAATAACTACAGATAGCAAATGTGTATGTTTATGCTTTCATCTAAATAAATGTCAAAAAAATTCAAACTAATCTGTGTTAGAAATCAATGTACTTTGGAAAAGTGATGGTAGAGGATATTTTGGGATGGTGTTCATGCTCTATTTCTGGCTTTGTGTGCCAGTCACAAGGTGCATACACATTATAAGTCTACCATATAATCATTGTAGAGCACTTCCATTCATTTTGTTATATCCTCATAAAAATCAAGCAACTTTTAAAATCTTTGCAAAACTTCCATGTAGAAATAGGTATATAACTCAATAAGTAGAGTTGTCTAATTAGCTTCATGAAACCCTGGGTTTGATTTCTAGCATCTTACTAACCAGGTATCCTGTTACCAGATCAGCATTCAAAATATAGAAGTGTGGGACCAGAAATTCAAGGTCATCTTGAATAACACTGAAAGTTAGAATCCAGCCTAGCTTACCTGAGATTCTGTCTCAAAATAATAAATCCACTTAGTCAGTTTATGTCTTGGTGTTCATAGTATTCTAGTTATCTCTAATTGTTGATTGAACACATCCTAGGGAAAGGAGTTTCAGTTGACAGATTTTCCAGATTAGATTGGTCTGTGGGTATGGCCTATAAGGAATTGTCTTGATAGTTAATTAATGTAGAAAGGCTCAAGTTGTCATGGATAGTACCATAGCTAGGTAGGTGTTCCTGGGATATATAAGGAAGACAGCTAAGCATGAACTTGAAAGTGAGCCAGGAAGCAGCACTCCTCCATGGCTTCTTCAATTTACTGGGATCCTACCTTGATTCCATCAATGATGAACTGTGACCTGGAAGTATAAAACAACAACAACAAAAAAAACCCACTTTTATCCTTAAAGTTGTCTTTGGTCATGGTGTTTATCACAACATCATGAAACAACCTATAACATACAATAATGCTAAGTATCCTATACCGGAATGTTGTAAGGCCATTAATTTGTTTCCCAGCCACCCAGCAGTTCAGACTGAAAATAATCACATAAAAACTATATTATTTAAAACACTGCTTGGTCCATTAACTCTAGATTCTTATTGGCTAACAATTATATCTTAATTTAACCCATTTCTAATAATTTGTGTATTACCATGTGGCTGTGGCTTACCAGGTAAAGTTCCCAGTGTCTGTCTCTGGCTGGGCTACATGGCTTCTCCATGACTCTACCTCCTTTCTCCCAGCATTCAGTTTAGGTTTCCCCACCTAAGTTCTACCTTACTATAGGTCAAGCCAGTTTCTTTATTCATTAACAAATGAAAGAAACCCATAAACAGGAAGAACTCCCACACCATTTTCCCTTTTCTGTTTAAACAAAAAGGAAGGCTTCAACTTTAACAAAGTAAAATTACATATAACAAAACAGGTATCAAGCAAGAATTATAGTTACAATATTTTTAACCAACTCCATAAGGAGCTTCTTCAGTGCCCATCATCCTCTTGAAGTATTTGGTGTTGCCAGGAGCAGATGTGTCTCACTGTCATGAAGAGTCCTAAGTTCTTAAAACATTTTAAAAGCCATATTCTGTAGTCTTTGAAAGGTNCAAGCTTGACTATTATAGATGATTATCTATTAACCTATATTTCCCAATTATACAATATATTTTTAAATGAGCTTCACAAACACAATACCTTCATCAAGAGCAGAAATGTACATATAACAAAGTTGACCTTAAATTTGTATCTATAAAGCAAGATTCACACCAATGCAAATCTCTGTAGCATATCCCCCTTTAACTGTGAACAAACATTTATAAGCAATATTTGGGTAATTTGGGTGTAGTTCTCTCCAAATGACTCCCTGCTGTTTATTGGGTAAAGTAATACTTTGAGGGATAATCAAGGTGACCTTTCTGGGGATCTTGGTCCATCAAACCATATTAGTCTGGAAACAATCCACATGCTCTTATCCTCTATGGAAACAAAAGAAGAACCTCTTTTTCAAAGCAACATATTTATAGACTCAAACTTTGAAGTCAAGAAACCTTTAAAATATATATGTTGGTTTAGTTTAGCAGTCCCCACCCAGAATCAAACGTCTCTCTGCAGTTAAAAAAATTCAAAGAAAACACAATAGTATACATAATCCAGACTCTTTGTATATATTTCATCTTTACATGGCTTATTATTTTTTACTCCATTACTTTTTAATATTTGTTTTATTATCTTTATTCCTTTACTCTATGACAGTCTGTACTCTGTCTCTTTAAAGACTTTTTTATTTTTCTTAAATCATACACTTTTTCTTTTTCTCCCAAGCCTACATACATTTATCCAACATTATGAACCATTTAGAGGCCTTTTCCATCTGAATTTGTCTTTATTGTGTATTTATAATTATTTTCTGACCAGGCCAGCTTCTTAAAATGCTAACTGCTTCTTAAAAGCTTAAGCTGTGACATTGCTATGTCAAATTCGACACTGCTTGCTTGCCCTACCTGGTCCAGCATGGCAGAGCTGTTGGCTGCCTCTGAGAGCCATGCTTACAGCCCCATTTTTAGGCACACAGTCAGTCTATGTTGCTATTAAGCAAGTTGTAGCACTTTGTTCACAAACTCCATTTAAGTGTTCCGTAGCCGTACCTCCAGAAAGAGTTTACACTGGCAGCACAGCCCAGAAAGCCAGCATTTCAAAACTGCAATTTTTTTCTGCTACTGCTGAATTGGGAAAACCTCTCTTAAAGGAATCACAGCATGCTGCCAGCAAGCAAAGCCCATTTGGGAAAATAAATGTGACTAAACATTGTTTTTTAGTGTCTATAATTCCTTTCCAAGCCCTCTCAGGTTTTAAATGTGGATTTAGATAGCACACGATGGAGAGCCAATTTGTTGTAGTAAGGCCACTAGTTAGCTCTTAATTCTGATGCTATTGGGATAAATTGAACCATAAGATGAAATTAAATGAATCAATCTCTAAAGGTTTTGTTCCTATACCACAGTTGTCCTAGAAGTCAACTTTGAGATACCAGTTTTAAGAATCAGAAAGATCAAATAAAGCCTAAGGAGAAACAGAGATTCATAAATAGGTTACATTTTCTAGGAACTTCTGATGGGTACTCATATCTAGAAATATCTAGAAATTTTAAATTAAAAATTTGTAGAAGTGATGATGCCAAAGATATCTAGAGTAAGACATGTTTCATCAAAACAGCTCAGTAAAATCATTCTAATGGAGAAGATATCTCTGAAAGATGGATCATTTTCAATAAATATTAGGTGCATTAAATTGGTAGTTAAAATTTTAGAAATATATTTAAATACCTAATTAAAAGAACATACAAGTATACTAGATCTTTTGTATTTAATGCTGATGGTGACTATAACTGAATTTCCTGAATATTCCCTTTAAGTCAGGCACAGAGCTAAGTGGTTTAATCATTTGTTTATTTAAAATGTCAAAAAAATAGCTTGAGCTTTAGAGAAGACATCTATCATTTGGATGGATGAAAGAATTTCTCTTGACATCACACATCTTATCAGAGCAGAAGTCTATGGGGTCCATTTCTATTCAAACCACCACATTTATACTTTTTAAAAGGATGGGCATAGTAGTATTTTTGTTATCCCAGGAATTAAACATTAGAGAAAGCATGATTCCTGGGAGCTCATAAGCCAGACAGCCTTGTTCACTGGGTAAATTATAGGTCACTGAGAAACCCTGTTTTCAAAAGAAAACAAGGTAGACAACACTTGAATAAAGACACTCAAAGTTGTTCTCTGACCACCACATGTACACATACCTATACATATGCTACATACATATTTGAATGCACATTTGTACACACATGTATTTACATATCACAAAGAAAGCAATATTCAATGAGATAGCTGTTCTACAATTAATTTGTCAAAGTGGATCTTAAAGACAAGCCATACAGTACAGACCACACTTACTTCACACACACACACACACTTACCATTCCTTTAAAAGAAATGCTAATCACTACAAAGCTTTAAGCTTTTTGGATGATTGTCTCTTTGGCCACCATATCTCTCACCTACAGTATATGAGCAATGTTTATGGTAACTACAACAAAGTCAGCATTTGGTGGCATTCTACCTGAAACAGGATAATCTGTAACTAATATACTTAAGGATTAATTTTTCTGTTTATTAAAAAAATTTTAAGTCTATTTCACATGTGCTTGTTTAATTTTATTTCTGGTTCTCATCCAGCTAATTCATTAGAATTTGGCAAGTCTGTAAGATTGTGAAGAAATCTGTTTTCGGAGTCTTTAGAAGATTTAGCTTTGTCTACTAAGGGAACATTTGTCTGCTTGAACTACCGTGACAACCTACTCAAAATGGGTGTATTAGGAAGAAGAATTTTATTTTCACCCTGTCTAGAAGTTGAGAAGTCTTAGATAAAAGTTCACAATTTTGCTTCTGATGAGGATTTCATTTCTGACTTAGTAACTTTACTGTGCACTCACGCACTTTGCAGGGGAGGGCATCATTCTGAGACTGGTTCTTTAAAGGACACTATTTCCACAATGCAATACCTCCTATGCTCTCACAAATCTATTTACCTCTCAAGGTCTTAACCTACAAATATCATCACAATAAGAATTAGGACTTCAAGGTTTGAATTTTGGAAAGTCACAGATCCAGTCCATAACTTCAATGAACAGAAGCCCTAAGATTAAAAATATCTCAACTAATTTCCCTTCTCTCTTCCCTAATCTTATTTAGGATAACAAACATAAACACAACAATTAGAAATTAATTTTGCCTTAATTCATCATGGGTTTTTGTTTTCTTTAAAAGAACAAAGAAATAGGGTGCTACCTGGTGAAAGGACTTTTGTGGACAACTCTTTAAAAATACCCTCATAAGGATGGGTAATATTTCAAACCACTGCCACAAAATCATCATGATTTAGCTTTTAAATGGTTTCATGAGGACCAACAAATTGTCTGCTGCTTTCTGTCTACCCTATGTACCCATATTAGAATTATAGAAATGTAAAAAGTCAGCAAGAACAACAAGACAAAAATGTTTCATTAACCCTTGATACTCAGTAACAAAACGTTTGTCTATCAAATATTATATTGGCTATTGGGGAAAATATAAAAGGTGTATTTTAACCTGTTCAGAGTAATTTATGAATTCTCTATTTTAGCTATGCTAAGATTATATCTATTATATTTTATATTTTTTAATAAATGTCATTGCCCTTTTATTTTTAAGATATTTGTAGGGATTAATACATTGTTAAGGCCCTATTTAGATGTCTCAATTAGTAAAGCATCTTTTAAACAAGAATGACAACTTGAGTTTAGAAGTTTGGATCCTCACTACTGCACAAAAGATAGCCAGCATCAGTGCACATCTATAATCTTATGATTGGGAGCAGGATGGAATTAGGCAGATATCTACAGCACATTGGCTAGCCAGCATAGCCAGATCAATGAGTTGTGGGTTAAACAGAAGACATACCACATAAAAATGGCATATACACACACATTCATGCACACACACATACACATGTATACATGCGCACATACACACGTACACACAAACATTCACACACATTCATGCACATGGTGGAGCAAGTGCCCTTGTGGTAGCATGGAGTGTCCATTGGGTAATTCCCAAAAGTAGTATATAGCTGGGTCTTGAGGTAGATCGAGTCTAAATTTTTTGAGTATTTATTTCCATGTGGCTGTACAAGTTTGTACTCCCACCAGCAATGAAGGATTGCTCTTTGCAAACTGACAACATAGTCCTATTGCTGATGACAACATTCACATAATTCATTGAATATGGAGAAGTTGAGCTGATGTGTACATGGAAACATCATCCTTATGTTCTAATCTCTGCTATGAAAAGGTACACTACATGCTACCAAAAGACAAATGTGGACATCAACCTAGCCACAAAACTTTAGGCCTTCAATCTGTCTTGCTTGCAAAATAAGCTAGATCAATGGTGGTACAGAACTTGCGGGAGTAGCCAACCCATGTCTGATTTAACTTAAGGCCTACTACATAAGAAGAAACCCAAATATTACACTGCTTATTTAATGAAGAACCAAAGACTAAATATTCCAGAGACAAAGGTAAAAGTAAACATGACTATGATATGGGATTCCCCTCTGTGTGCTATGATTACCATTAATGAATAAAGAGACTGCCTTAGCCTATTGATAGGGCAGAACTTAGGTAGGCAGGGAGAACTGGACTGAATGCTGGGAGAAAAAAGGGCAGAGCAGAGTCAGAGAGATGCCATGGAGCTGCCTGAGTCAGACATGCTGAAACTTTGCTGGTAAGCCACTGCCATGTGGCAATACACAGATTAATGGAGATGGGTTAAATAAGTATGTAAGAGTTACCCAATAAGAAGCTAAGGCTAATGTGCTAAGCAGTGACTTAAATAATACAGTTTCTGTATGATTATTTTGGGTCTAAGCTAGCTGGGTGGCTAGGAACCAAACAAGCAGCCTTCTTCCAACATGATTAGTCTGAAAAAAAAATCTATAAAAACTATTTCTAATGATATTCTGCTATACTCATAGATCAATGCCTTATTCACTCATTAGAGAGACTTCCTTTGGCAGCAAATGGCAATACATGTAGAAACCTACACCCACGCTTTATGTTATGCAGAAAGAAAATCTAACTTGTTGAGGGTCTCCATCAAATTCCTCCTGTCAGAGCTCAGGAAATCCCCCGGAAGAGGATAGGGAAAGAGTATAAGAGCCAGAGTGATTGGAGGACACCAAGAAAACAAGGTACTCTGAATCAACTGTGAAAGATACATATGAGCTCACAAATAATGAAGCTGCAAGCACAGGGCTTACACTGGTCTACACCAGGTCCTCTGCATGTATATTATAGCTATTAACTTAGTATTTTTACTGACTGTGAAAACAAGTGGGTATCTAGCTCTTTTGCTCGCTCCTGGGACTCTTTTCCTCCTGTTGAGTTGTGTACAGTTTTGATATGAAAGGTTTTGCTTCATGTTATTATATTTTATTTTGTACATGTTTGTTTTTTATTTCTTAGAAGTCTGTTCATTTTTAATGAGAGACAGAAAAGGAGTGAATCCAGATAGGAGGAGAGGTAGGGAAGAACTGGAGGAATAAAAGGAGAAGAAATCATAATCAGGACAGACTGTGTGAGAAAATAATATATTTTCAATAAAAAAACAGAAAACTACTATCTGTATATTGGTCTTATAGCCTATAGATTTTATTTTAACAAATTTTATGTTATGGTGATCTTTTACTGTGTACTTTAGTATTTTATGCAAATAAAATTATTTGAATATAGAGATTATTTAAGTCCTTTGCTAAATCTTATATTTCTTTATTAAATATTACATATTTCTTGATATATTGTTTTTTTAGAGATTTAAGTTGAATATCCATAGGGTTCATTTTGTCTGCATTAAATATATATTTCTACAATGTGGTGTGTATTTGCTTTTATGTTGATGTTATCTGTTAAAACTTTGATAAACAACCTACAATCCATATAACCACAGAGGTTATGTAGAGAGTAAGGGTATGGGGGAGGGAGGGATCTTCTAGGAAGGGGAACTGGAATATATAATTATGGATAGATTGGTTGGGTAATTGGAACAGGAGGATCACACAGAAAGGAAGAAGGGGGAGGAAAAAGGGAGCAAGCAAAAGAATGCATGGTAGGAATCTAAAACCTGGGGCTATTTGAGGAGTTGTATGGAAAACTAGTACAATAGAATTTTCCTAAGTTATACATATGAATAAAAGCAATCTGAATGAAATTTCAAAATAACAAGGGAGATAGAGAACTAACGGGAACTTTCTTGTCACAAAATGAAGCGTCCAGAGCTGAAAAGGGGTTACATCTAACTGAGTCATTGGCTAAAGGGACCCATCAGAACCTCAAACAACCCAGTTTATTTCTAAGTCTCTTGGGCATTCTTCACAAACTTAAGGTAAAGCCTTACTACTGAAGACAACACCTTCACAACTTATTGAAAACAGATGGACTAGTGTTCATAGTACTTGAAGGCATGCTACAAAAGGAGAAAGCTAAGCACCAACCAGGCTACAGGGTCTTCTATTTAAAATGATGACCTGCCTGCCAGATATACTACTGAAATAGTGGCACAAAGCTTGTGGTAATAACCAACCGATATCTTATTGGAGTTAGGGCCAAGTCCATGATATGGAACCTTTCTTTGATACTACTCAGGTATCCAAGAACCAGTGACTAAAAAGGCTAGAGACCTAGTGGAAAAACCACATAATATAGTTCTGTTAAAGAAACATAGCCATAAAATGACTTCTGAAGACATTCTTCTACAGTCATAGGTCATAAGAGAAGTTTCCTCCTGCAGTAGATAAGAACAAATACAGAGACCTAAAATTGGACAATGTGCAGAGAGTAAGAGACCTTGAAACAGTCATAAAAATGGTTGTCTCCATCAAACCCTTCCCATCAGGTGTCAGGGTCCCCAGTGTTATAGGATTAGACAAGAAAATACAGCAGATGGAGACACATAGGAACTCATAGAGACTATGGCAGCATGCATAAGGCCTTCCTGTGTAGTCCTGCATGACCCTGCCAGACAGGACCCCAGTGCTGTGGACACAAGCCCCATCCTTAACCCAGAAGCATGTCTGGTTGATAATTGCTAACAAATAAAAAACCATCTTTCTCTAATAGAGTCTCAGTAAGAATACAAACCACTCTTTAAGGCCGGGTCCCAGCCCAGCAGTAGATGGCCAACACAAAATAAACTCAGTGGCATCTTTGAAGGTTTTTGTTTCATTAGGTTTTGACATACATATAGTTCATATCTTATAGGTCCTTGGCCTATGTATTATGACTTCCAGTTTTATGTTTTCTGAAATCTCTGGGGGTATGAACATGTATATCTCTTTGTCTACATGAATATCTCATTCTATTTCTTCTCTTTGTTTTGTCCTATTCTCCCTTATTTACTTTTATCTTGTTTTATTATTATTTTAAGGTTTATATTTGTATTCGAATGAAAGAGAAAAGATGTAGATTTCAATGGAAGAGGGTCAGTGAGATTACTTTTGGAGGATCTGGGGGAGGGGAAAATATGATCACAACAAATTCCATGAAAAATTTATTTTCAATAAAAGAGTGTGCATGTGTGTATATATGCATGTGTGTATATATGCGTGTATGTCTGTGTGTGTGTGTCTTTATGTGAGTCAGGGACTCAGATGGTACTGCTAAATTTAACTATATAAATTTAAGAAATTTTAGTTTTTGTAAAATTACAAATATGGGAAATGGTATAGATAAACAGCAAAGTACAATTTAAACTCTAGCAAAAGAAACAGCTGAGACCTTCCCAACCTCTAGGTCTGGAGTCAGAGGGAAAAGGCACCAGAATTCAGCCAACATCAGAACTCTGACCTTACTCTTTAATTTTTTGAGATCTTCACACCACACACATAGAAGTCAGTAAAACAATGAAGAATGTACTTTTTTCCTGTGGGAACTAACATCTCTCTTGTCCACTTGAATCACTTCTGTAACTATGAACTCATTTCCCCAAAATACTGGCACCCAAGTACTCACAACTGCAGACTAGCTGCTGTCAGTGAGCGTCTTCACAGGAAATGGCTTTTTTTATTCAAGACATTTGAGGAAAAACAAGTGACAGAAACGCAGTTCTAAGTGCTTGAACCCATTAAATATGAAAAGAGTAAATATTTCGGTCATTCTCAGGACTGATAGGAAACAAAGTGCCTGCTGATCATTCAGTTCTCAGTATATCTGATTACAGTATCAGAACAGCATGTTCCAAGACAGGGAATCGTCTTCTGGGAGTCTCTAGGGTCATATAGCTCACATTTTAACCAGCAGAAAAAACTTCAGGCTTGTGCTCCAGACTCAAGTTAAAAATTCCAGGAAAACACTTAGATTGGTTCAGCTTAGATCAGTTTGTTATCCCTGGGCTGATTAAAAGTGGTATGTGTGAAAATCATGACAATATTCATTTAAATTACATAGACAAAAATGGGGATTCCAGGAAAAAAATGCTGTATTTGACAGGTAAAAGAACTGATTTCTAACATGGCTTTGAAATAAACGTAAGAGTAAACTCACACAGAAAACAGCATTTGATCAGAAGGTGAAAAGAATAAAGATGAGATAAAAATTTAATTTGGGCAATTTGATGCTTACAGCATCATTGTAACAGATAGGGAAACTGATACCGGGAGAGCTGACACTGACCTGTTGACTTTTGGGACAAATGGGATGGTTCCTTTAGTAGCATTAGGCAATCTAGGCTAATATTCGGATTACAATTATTTAATAGATAATTAGTCATTTCTTTAGGTAATACATAGATAAAATATTAGAAACTCTAGATTTTTAAAGTATAAAGAAGTTGATAGAGTTTGAAAGTTATTCAGACAAACCTTATCTTAAGTAAAATTTGGAATGTTACCAATGTCCTCTTGAATTGCATAATTCAGAATGATGTTCTTCTAAGACCAACAATTTCCAGTTTCTTTTTCCTTTAAGACTTGTGTGTGTATGGGTGTGTGCACATGTATTCACATGTGTGTGCATCTGTGCATGTAGACATATGACTGTATGTGTGCATGCATGCTTACCCCAATGTATGTATATATGTACATGTATATGTCTGTGTTTATGTACTTGTATGTGTTTATCCATATATGTATGTGAGCTATCTGAGAGTTACCTTTTCCCCTTTGTATTAAAAGTCAAGTTATTACAAAATACTTATAAAAATCCAGAGCAATAAAATTATTAATAGAATCCAGCCACATTCAATCAGATCAATGAAAGAACTCTTGAAACTTAAGTTTTCAGGCAGCCATGGAAAAATAAAAGAATGGCAAAATAAATTGGAGATATTTTATTAAAACAAATAATGAATCATGATAGAAATAAAACATAATCAGTACTGAAAATGGGGTGTCTCAGAGAGACCTGAAAATACAAAATTATTTCAACTAATAGGAATAGAAGACTAGATTATTGTGAATGTTCAAGTAGAAGATATCGTCTATTTTAATAAATTGAACAACAACTTATAAGGAACTGGCAGGCCAAGATTCTTGTAAAAAGTGAAGAGAACTTAGCTCTACAGATAGCACCTCATCTCTGTCATCAAAGAGTAACAGCTATAAGGCTTACTTAAACTTGAACAGTATCACGGGACTATAGGACAGTAGTCAGAGTTCTCAACCAGCCAAAGAGGATCCAAAAGGACTAGTCCAAGGAAATGCAAAATAAAAGGACAGTGTAACTGAACAAAGCTTCACATCAAGTGTATGGACAGAAAAATTCATGTCTTGAATTCAATTAATGGAATTCTTGTTTATGGTGTCTAAAAAAGATTCTATCTAGACAAGGACAATATTATTTTTCCTTTTGCCTTTTGAATTGTTATACACTTTCTTATTTATTATGTGTGCATGTACTTGTGAGCACCCATGTGTCTTGGTATACATACGGAAATCAAATGACACTTGTAGAACGCTGCTCCCCCTTCTACCATGTGGGTTCTATGTATTAAGCTCAAGCAGTCAAGCTTGGCAGCAAATGCATTTGCCCACTAAGCAGTCTTGCCAGCCTTTGAAAACATTTTACCAATAATTTCTTCACTCGTGTTTTCAGATAGGGACCTTGTATGACAAAAATATTGAAATAACTGCAATAGTAGAGTGGTGGCAGGTAAGCCAAGAAAAGCATAGACTATTTTAAAAATATTATTTCAACTTCTCAGAGTCTGTCATACTGAATACCAAATGCTTGTTTACTTCTCACTTTAAAAATATTGTTTTTTTAAAAAATTCATGCAATAATTTTAGTATATTTTCAATCACCTCAATTGCTGCAAGATTATCCACTACTACCAGCCAACTTCATGCTCTTATTCTGTCTTTAAAAGAAAAAAAGGTGCACACACAAACCAAAGTTCTTTTCCCCAAAAAACAGTATTTTCTAGATATAACAGATGGACACACATGCACTGTGACACCATGGGAAAAAAGCCTGCACAAGTTAAAGACAAAAAAAAATCCAAGTACGGAAGTGGACACAAACCCATAAACAAAAAGCTACCTGCAATTGATACCTACTAAAAGAGGGAAAATCAATTTTTTTTTCAGTGACGTCACACTGGATATATTAAACAAATTCTAGGGCAGGCCTCATACTCAAGAATAATTGGCAACACAAAACAGACCCATTCTCACTTCTTTTTTTAACAGTAAAAATATTTCCATACACTATATTTTATCATACTATTTACTCCTCACCTTCCTTTCCATTCTTTTCTCCCTCTTTCTAAAAAAAAGAAGAAAAAATAAAATCAAGGCAGACAAACTAAAAAGAAAGGAAATCAGTATGACAACTAGATAAATAAATGAAAAGAGAGTAGCAGAAGATGTGGAGAAATGGGGACAGCAAAAAATTCAGACATGACTGGAAAGTTTAAAGGAGGCTACTGAGTATGGGAGGGCTCAAGGAAAGAAAAGATAGGATGTAGAAGTAGTGGATAAACAACAAAAACAAACTTTGTTTCTAAAAATGTCATAACGAAACCTAACATTTGTAAGCTGATAAAAAGTAAATAATCAAATTGACAAGCAATAAAGACAGAGTACATTTTCCCTGACAGCTTAGTAGATTTATTTAGCCAGATTCCTTGACATAGAAATGTGAGCGGATCACTAAGGCTATCTCTACCATCTCCTCACTTCTCAGACCTTGCTCAAATTGTAGAAACCCAACACAGCCTTTCCTGGTGAACTCAGAATCTTCCCTGCACACTCCCAGGTTGAATTTTAGGCACAAATTCCAGGCACCAGTCATGCCTGATAATCATAGCCCATTTTGTTAATGAGACTACTACAGAAATCCACAACTAATAAAAACACAGAGAACAGCTGATCTTGGGATGAGTATACCCCAATTGAGATACATGTAACACCTATACCTAAGACTCAGAAAAAATTATGAAGGTGGAGACAGAAAAACATTTAAGAGCCAGAGGACAAGAAAATATGCTCAGAAAAGAAAAAAATGGCTTTTATATGTGACAGTGAACTTACATTCATGAAATCTCAACATGGTTGCTGTTTTGAACTTCCTCTGTAGACCAGGCTGGCCTCAGTCTCAGAGATCTGCCAGCCTCTGCCTCTGGGGTGCTGGGATTAAAAGTGTGCCCAACCACATATGGTTCTAAACTTTACTTTTAATTCCTTTTTCCAAATTGGAAACTTAGCTGGGTGAGATCTTTCCTTAAGGTTACTACTCCCTAAATTCCATTTCTTAATTTATTTATCTCCTTGAACACATGACTTAATCCCATTTCACTTCCTGGTACTCTTTTTCTCCTCAAGATCCTTATAAACATGAACCACACAAAAGTCTATATTAGGCTCTTTTGAAACTTTAGTCTTTTATTTTTTATTTGTTTCTGGGTTTTTGTTTTGTTTTGTTTTTCCATATGAAGCTGATGGCAATCCTACCAAAATGTGGCTTCTGGATAGGGAGAGGAGAGGTATTAGCATCATTTACTTTGGAGGTTTGAACAATCATGGGCCTGTCCTTTGCTGTGTGCAGGTGCTCTAGGAGCCAAGATCTGATGTCTCACATCTGTACAGAATCGTTTCAGCAAGAAACTATTACTGATATTTGCTATCTAACATCTCATGTAGACTTACATCTAATGTCTGTGGAGTGTGAACCCTTGTATTGTTACCAATCCTCTTATCCTTTGATTAAAATTTCTTCTTGAGTACTGAAGAGCAACGCATGTGGAAAAATTAATCTTTCTTTCTGTGTTATCAAGGCCAGTTGGGCATCTAGTCTTTTTAATTTTAATGTAAGTATGTAGGTGATACCAAGAAACAGCAAATACATAACAAAATATCATGGAATTGATGCTTACAGCATCCAGTACAACACAACTAAGAAATCCCTCTTAAAACTGTGATGCTC
>LOEQ01005896.1:70647-91957 GCA_001685075.1 Bramus lutescens | reverse complement strand
GCTCCAAAGCTACAGGGAAACCCTGCCTCAAAAAAGAAAGAAAAAAGAAAAAAATTGCTAAAACTTAAAGCACGCATCAAACCCACATGTGGAAGACTTCAACGTAACATTTCACCAATAGACAGGTCTGCCTGATGGAAATTTAGAGAAAAAAGGGAAATAACAGATGTTATGACTTAAATGGACTTAACAGGCATCTATAAAATGTTTCACTCAAACAAAAAAGAATATACCTTCTTCTCAGCACCTCATGGAACCTTCTCTAAAATTGGCTACATACTCAGTCTCAAAGCAAATCTCAACACATACAAAAAATGGATTAACCCCCTGTATCTTATCAGATCACATGGCTTAATGTTAGAATTCAACAAAAATACAAAATACAGAAAGCCTACAATCTCACGGAAACTGAACAGCATTCAAGTGAATCACCACTGTATCAAGGAAGAAATAAAGAAAGAAATTAAACATTTCCTATGATTCAGTAAAATTGCAAGCATAACATGTACAAATTTATGGGACACTATGAAAACAGTGCTAAGAGAAAAGTTCATAGCATTAAGTGCCTATGTAAAGAATTTGGGGAAATCTCCCATTAGCGACTTAACAGTATATCTGACAGCTCAAGAACAAAAAGAAGCACATTCAATGAGGACAGTAGATGGCATGAAATAATCAAACTCAGGCTGAAATCAATAAAATAGAAATAAATAGAACAATACAAAGAATCAACGAAACGAAGAGCCTGTTCTTTCAGAAAATCAATAAGATAAACAAACCCTTAACTAAACTAGCCAAAAGGCAAAAAGAGACTACACAAATAAAATCAGAAATGGAAAAAGGGAACATAAACAACAGATACTGAGGAAATTCAAAGAATCATTAGGTCATATTTCAAAAACCTATACTCCACAAAATTGGAAACCCTGAAAAAAAACTGGACAATTTTCTAGATAACTATTACTTACCAAAATTAAATCAAGACCAGATAGACAATTGAAATAGACCTATAATTCCTAAGGTAACAGAAGCAGTCATTCAAAGTCTCCCAACAAAAAAAAGCCCAGGGGCAGATGGTTTCATTGCAGAATTCTACTAGAATTTCAAAGAATTAATACCAATACTCCTCAAATTGTTCCATATAATAGAAACAGAAAGACCATTGTTAAACCCTTCCTATGAAGCTACAATCACCCTGATACCCAAACCACACAAAGATGCAACAAGGAAAGAGAATTACAGACCAATATTCCTCATGAACAATGATGCAAAAGTACTCAATAAAATACTGAATCCAAGAACACATCAGAAAAGTTATCCACCATGACCAAGTAGACTTCATCCCAGAAATCCAGGATTGGCTCAACAAATGAAAATTGGTCAATGTAATCCAGCATATGAACAAAATGAAAGAAAGAAAACACACAATCATCTTATTAGGTGCTGAAAAAGCCTTTGACAGAATCCAAAAACTCATCATGATAAAGGTCTTGAAGAGATCAGGGATACAAGAACATACCCAAACACAATAAAAACAATATACAGCAAGACAACAGCCAACATGAAATTAAATTGAGAGAAATTCAAAACAATTCCACTAAAATAAGAAAGAAGACTGCCATAATGACAGGAAGTAATTCTAGATAACAATGTCCCCTCTCCCAACAAAGTTTGTCCTTAGGGTTAGGGACATCTGTTAGGGTTTGGTTATAAATAGTATAAGGTTGGAAGTGGAAACGATGTAGGCTCAAGAATATCTTTAGAAAAAAAAGTGGGGGAAAGGATGGGATGGGATAACAAGTAGATTAGTGTGAGTAAGCTCACACTAATAATAATAGTAAGTAATAGTGAGATTACTTGTGAGGTATTATTTACAGACAATTAAAATTGGTGTAGGTTCTTGCATACTGATACAAAGCAAATTATGTTTGTCATAGTATGCTCTTATTTCTGTTTACAATATTTGTATACCTATGTAAAGTTATTTTGTCATATTGTATGCATGTCTTTTTCTACCTCTGCTTAAGATATTTTGCATATTGATGCAATTTTAGGATATATTTATCATATTGCTCTATATATTTCTACCTCTGATAAAGATACTTATATACTGTTTACTTTTTAAGGTAATTGTCCTCATTTGCCAAACATTTGTTTAAAAATTGTTTAATTTTTTAAATAGGAAGCCTGAGTCTTTAAGCTATATATGTATTAAGAATTATATGTCAATAGTCATCCATTTTGCCATACTTATGGTTAGACTGGTCAGGTTCTTTAAATACATAGAGCTTGTATTCCACATGGATATGTAATCTTCAAACACTTTAAAGAACTATAGAATGCGGCATTTAAATAACACAGAATTCTATTTACATAATACATGATTGCTTCCGGCAGCACCAATCTATTCACAAGAGAGTGATGGGCACCAAAGATCCTCCATTTGAAGCTTGATTTCTTTTTGGAAAAACTGACTTTTGGGCAGATAACTGCTCCTGACTCGACTACTGACAAAATGCATGGTGTCGAAATTGGATAAGCAGAAAGATTGACAAACCATGCCAAGACAGGGTAAGGCAGTTTTTCAAATATTCCTGCATTTGAAAATGGTCTGGCAGATACTCTAGGCCTTAACCAAAGTTGCTTGCCCCAACATTGTAAATAAGACTTTGGGTGATTGCCCAGGTAGCCAGTTATTTCTGTGATTTAATACACCTTTTTGAAGTTGCCTGACTGCAGTTCTTGTTCACTCAGGTAATATTATTTCCCTTCTCAGATCTTTGTTGAGGTTGAAGACTGGATAGACATAGTCACTTTCCTCTCAAGTTTAGCCAAGTCATTTTTAATGAAAGAAATAGACTCCTTAGGATAGGATAATTATTGAAATATTTAGCATATGTTTCTTGTTTGATATTGTTAATGCTGGTTGTAATTCTAATTTTTATGGGTTTTTTTGCCTCTTCTTTTCCCTGGACAATACTTGATATTTGTTCTTATTGTATATAGTTTTGTATTAGATTCAAAACTCTCTTATTTAGACAAATGGGCAGATGTTGTGGGAACTCCTTCAACCAATAGCTTTTCAGATACCAGCCAAATTTGGGCATGGTCTCATGTACTATACATGCAGACAAAAAACATGTGTGGCTCTCTTTGCTGCTGGATTCAGTTCCAGTTCCCAATGCCTGCAAAGGACTGTGGATCACTACCCTAACTGTGAGTTTATCCCCAAATAAATAAACCTTTGTTATACTCCATTCAGGGATATTGAGGAACTCTTTGACACAACAACAGTGAGATACCATCTTACACCTGTCAGAATAGCTAAGATAAAAAACACGGATGACAGCTAATGCTTGAGAGGATGTGGAGTAAGGGGAACACTTCTCCATTGCTGGTGTGAGTAAAAAATGTACAACAACTTTGGAAATCAGTATGGTGCGTTCTCAGAAAATTGGGAGTCATCTTATGTCAAAACCACTCTTGAGCATAAACCCAAAGGATGCACATTCATATAACGAAGCCATTTGCTCAACTGTGTTTATAGACACATTATTCCTAATAGCCAGAACCTGGAAACAACCTAGATGGCCCTCAACTAAAGAATGGATAAAGAAAATGTGGTAAATTTACAGAATAGAGTAATACTCAGTGGTAAAAAAAATGACATTTTGAAATTTGCAGACAAATGGATGGAGCTTAAAAAAAAATCCTGAGTGAGGTAACCCAGACCCAGAAAGACAAGCATGGTATGTTCTTGGTGCTGCAGAATTGTCTGTATTCTGTCAATCATGTTTTAAATAAACGCTGATTGGCCAGGCAGGAAGTATAGGCAGTAAAACCAGACAGAAAGTAGAAATTATACAATGAAAACATGAGAATTCTGGAAAGGAGGAAGTTGATTGCTCCCAGTCTTGCACAGACCACTGAGGAAGCAGGATGTGATCTGCCAGCTGAAAAAGGTACCAAGCCATATGGCAAAAATAGACCAGAATAATGGGTTAATATAAGCTACAAGAGCTAATAAGTAGCCCGAGCTAATGGGCCAATCAGCTTTATAGAGATCTCTTTATGATTTTCTTTGGGGCTAAATAGCTGTGGGAACTGGGCAGGACAGAACCTCCCAACAAGCAGGCCCCATTCATGTTACATGTACTTACTCATAAACTGACATTAGACTTAAAGAAAAGAATAATCAGGCTGCAATCCACAACCCCTGAGAAGCTAGGTAACAAAGAAGACCCTAAGAGAGACATGCATTGATGTTCCTGAATCTCCAACACCCATGTAAGAAGTCCACTGTGGTTGCCTGTGGTTGTAAGCTCAGCATTGGATGAACAAGAGCTCATTGGCCAGCCAGCCTATACCAAATAGTGAGCTTCCATTGACAGAGAACTTGTCTTAAACTCTAAAATAGAGAGCAATAAAAAAGAATGTAATATATCCTGCTAAGAGTTCTGTATGCTCCTGAGAGCGTGAGCACAAGTGCATACACATGTACACGCGCATGCACACGCGCGCGCGCACACACACACACACACACACACACACATTTGCTCCTAAGAGTAGACATAAAGGAGGTTATTTAGTATTGAATCTGTGCTCTCCTTTGATTGACAAATCCATTATAATTATGATAGAATATATATTTTTACAAAGCCCTCCTTTCAGACTCTGGAGATCCAACTTCTCCTGTCTTTCTGTGTGTGCTGGAACTGAGGTTAGATCTGTGCATTGGCTTGAGCTTTGCATTATATGGAGGTTTGGAAGGCAGAATTGCAAGTGTTCTCCAAGATTCATATTCATTGGTTCTTCAATCAAAAGCACCCTCTCTTTACTACAGTGAAGGATTTTACAGAAAGCATTAAGGTTATTAATCACCTGACCCTAAAGGATGGAAATCATTCTGCTTTATCTGAACAGGTTCTTTGTAATCATCCATGTCCTTAAAACCAGAAGAGGACAACAGAAGAGCCACTCAAATATATGAGGTGAAAAAGAGGGCAGCGAGACATACAGAAAAGGGGTGTAAGTAATATGGCTATAAAACAGCAATTGCTGGTGATTTGAATGGGTAGTCTTCACAGTTTTGAGATAAAATAGGTTTGATACATGGTGTCTAGCTGCCTGGAAGAAGTAACGAAAAACTTCGGTGTTTATCTGTACTCACCTTGAGTAAAAGGCTTGCTGCAGGTAGTTTTGAATGGTGTTTTGACATGAATCACAGAAGACAGATTGAGGTGGTTACTGAAAGAGAATGATGAAGTAATGCTTTGAAAATGTCATTATAAATGTCATTATCCAGATACTTACCTCCTTGGCAGCAGTATTTTCTTCCACAGAGTGGAAACAAAGTCCAATTAATGTCAGAGTCAAACTACAATACCTACCAATGCCTCTGCACAATATTTTGTGTAAATTTGAGGAACAATGCCCTCAGAGTGAAATCTTTGAAGAGTTTCAGAAATATTAACATTTGGAGGTTGGAAGCAGCCCTAGACTTTCATTTGATACTCTCCTAACAAACGAGATGTTTTCATTATAGTCTACACCTGGCATTTGAGATAGGGGATGCTAAATAATAAAACTAATTGCGTCAAAGCTTCACCAGAGCTTAGAGCAACAGGGTAATGATGAAGAAAGAACTCAGAGAAACGACGCTGTGTGGGGGATGCTCACAGGTCCTGTGACGCCCTTCCTTGCAAGCTGGAGAGGCTGGCTTCTCGTTGTGGGTAAGATTCCTAACACGTGCATAAAAGTTCATTTCCTAACTTTCTGAAGAATTTGCCTTAAAAACAGACCTTTCTTCCTTTCATATACTCTGAGTTTTTCTAAGAACTTACTGTCTCTCCAAAGAATGCTACTAAGAGTATGTTACAGAATAGACTTCGCACATTTATAGGACTGAATTTATATTTTAAAAAAGCGATCTGAAATTAACGTGTGTTACTAATTTATGTTCACCAAAGTCTGAGAAATGTTTGTCTGAATTTATCTGAAGTTAAACTTGTAAAATGAGGTATGATCAGCACTTGACTGCTTTAGTTGATATGGTTTCCGTGTGCTTGCTGGATTCCCTGGACACCCTTCTAATTGTTTGTTTGGATGGATGCCTAAAATATGAAACCTGGAACTCAAAGGTGGCCTGCACTTTAAAGGAAGAAAATTTTAGAATAGCCAGAAAATTCTCAGTGTAGTAGATGGAGGAAGCCACAAAGACTTTGGGGGTGAGGAGGTTGGGCGCATTTAGCATGAGCTGCTTCAGATAACTTCCCAATTATCCCCTCCTGAGAAATCCCAAAAGGCACATTCCACCAAGACTCAGGAGAGCATGCATGAAGAGAGCCCTGGCATCTGTGTAGCACGTCTGCTGGGTATCCGCTTAGTCTTCAAGCAGCTTGCAAGGGAGAGGCTTGAAATAAGCTCCTAGTTCCAATGAGTACTGCAGAGAAACAAAACAAAACAGGTTCCATCTCCTGAAGCAGGAGCTGAAAACAGTATTCAGACCTGTAGGGCTTTGACCCTGCCTGGTTTACGATCACAAGGTTCAAGCTGAGTTGCTGCTCATTTCCTAAATGGTGTGTGTGATTGCTTGTATACGTTAGGTTCATTGCAGGAGGGGCAGCATTGTGTTCTATGAACTTCAACCAGACATAAGGCTCTGATTTATGTGTCTTGATTAAATCCTAATGACTGAGTCAGTTTTTATATTCAATATGCCCCGCAGAAAAATGGAAGGAAAAGACACTAAGAATAGGTGTCATGGATTAGAATGTTATTCATGTATGTTTTGAAAGGATATAAACAAATTTGCATGGGCAAAGTGAAATATTCATATTGCTCATAGATTAAAGGATGCCAACTCAATGTCACCCTATTGTCAGAAAACCCAGTATACGACTATGTTAACTTTGGTTAAAGTGGAGACTTTGGGTATCAGATGACAATTATTTATGCCAACAGAACATTCTATTTTACTTTCCTAATTATTTAATGTTCATTTTGATTTTAAAACTCTGTGTTTAATGGGGCTATGAAGGCTGCTCAGTGTTTAAACCACTTGTCATTCTTACCAGGCAGACCTGGGTTCAGATCCTAGCACCAACATGTTGGCTTCAGTGGGCACCAGGAACACACAAAGTACACACACACACATACACACACACACCAATAAAAAGCACTCAGACACATAAAATAAAAATAAACAAATCTAATTTTTGAGTTATATATTAGAAAAACAGAGAGAGAGATAAAAACAGAGGGGGAGATACTTGCAAGCACCATAGACACTGACAAAATTCCTACCAGCTCAGTTTTCATGAAACATCTAAAGTTTATCATAGTACCAATATGTTCCCTAGACCTTCTCTTCATGAGTGAAATAGTAAATTAAAAGCAATACCCCTTATATAGGGAACTTTTTTCCTCTGGAGAAAGATTAGTGTTCCTATCAAAGACATGATGACTGGTGATTCCTAATACAATTACACTTACTCTCTCCCTGTGCAAGTGCAGAATAAAGGGCCTCAAGGAATGATTGTGAATTGCCTTAGAAAGAATAGATTTGATTCCAATTGTAACTGCTGCTCCCAGTGTGGTTTCCCTGCTGGAGAAACTCGGCACACTCAGGAGCACCTGAGAGTCATTTGTGAAGTGTGATTCCTTCCTTCTTCCTTTCTCTCAATAAACGGAAACCTCAGCAAAAGCTTACAGTAACAAAGAGGAACTGTGGTGCACCCTGTTTCATCTCACGTCATGATTTCAAGTGTCATTAATTAGTTTCTCAGGTCACTGACTCTCTAATAATGCCAAAGGATATTTTGCTAGTCAGCTACATAGATAATATCACATAGCTAGGTCCTGGAGGGAAATAGCAGACTTCTCAAATACTCCTGTAAGGCACTTGCAGACTACAGATAAAGTCCATCAAAACACAAAGTCTTACATCCTTAGTGTACTTTCTAGTACCTGGGAAATTTAATGGTGTCATTTTTAGAAGGACAATCTTTTTTTAAAAATGATTTTTTTTTGTTTTACAAACACAGAAGAGAGAATTTTCTAAAAGTTGAGGTAAAGTACATTATAAGTGAATATTCTACTCTTTCTTGTCTACATATATTTTCAAATATGAGTGGCTATGCCAAGGAGTGAATCTTCCCTGACAATCTAGATTTCAGGACAAATATTTAAGGGTCTTACCCTTTATATTTTTGCAGATGCTGCAAAATATATTTTGGATCCAATGGTTCTGGGTGCACATGTGCCTACTCTGGATGGAGCTTATTGTTCAGGGAGCAATGCTACATCCATTAAAACAGCTTGCTACTGCTAAGCTATGTTTTCCTATGGTTACTGATTTTCTGATCACGTGTCCATGCCACTCATCATATAGTGATCTATATGATTTCTCCCACCCACTGAGATGAATGGCACCTTCCGATCACAAAGTGGAAATGATTCAAGCACAACTGGAATCAAGCAGAACCTACAGGAACACCATGCATAAGAGAGAGAGAACTTAGCTTTTTGTTGCTGTGGAAAACTGTTGATAAGCTTTCTCTGAGCCAGTTCTCTGTGACTCCACATGAAACTTTGACTCCAGTCAAATAAGTTCTCCAAAGAGGAGAGAAAAGAAACTAAGATCTCTTCTCCTTCCCTTAGGGCTCAGGGATCGTTCAGACAATGATGTAAGAGTCAGAGATGGTAGATGAGTACAAGAAAAAAAGATTTTTCTGCTCACAGCAGTGCAGTTGCATAGGCAAATTCAGTACCTTATGGCTTGCATAAGATAGGAGCTAGCTCCAGTCGGGCAACATCCCAGTGCATACGGAGAGGTGGACTTGAAGCCCCACCCTTAGATGAGAAGCTCCTGGCAATTGATAACGGCTGGAATATGGAGCTAGTTTTCTTTACGGGGGTTTGTTGTCTGTAGTAAGGTGACCACACTACAGTGGAAAGCCTCTCGTCAATGATTATATGGGCAGTATAAACTGTACATTATGGGCGTCAAAAAATAAAGAGGACACAAAATTAGACGGGTAGCAAAGAGGCTCATATCTTGGAGGAGTTGGAGAGAAGGTGAATAAATTCAAAATACATCACATGAATTTCTTTAAGAACTAATAAAAAGGTTTATAAAATTTCAAATGTTTGAAGAAATACTTAAATAGATGACAGGCCATGGTGGCCCTTTCCTAATTTCTCAGTTCTCAATATGTGGTTATCCTATTGTCTCTTGGGAAAGTTCGCCATTAGGCCGGTTTTCATAAAATATCCATTTCAATAATGAAGAGGATCATGTCTTTCTTAGTCCGTGGTCATTAGAATGGTGGCTTGATTCTAGGCTCCACTTACTGACAGGTTGATAAGAAGACACAGAGGCAATTTAGAAAGGATTTGGTTTGGTTTTCCAAGTGTTTTTAAGGGTGTCTCAGCTCTAGAAACAGACCTAACAGAACTGCTCGGGAAGGGGTACTGAGTTATTTCCTATGCAAGTTACTCCTGTTCTGAAACCTTATCTACTTCCTACTCAGCCCCAGTGCCCAGGTTCCTGATCCCCTGCTGCTGTTTCCTTATATGTGACCCATGTCTTCTTGCAAAGGGTGTGAACTCACTCACTTTGAGGTCTGTTGAAATGAAGGGGCTTGCTTGCTTTCTGAATGCAGATAACACAGAATATTTTGTTATCAACTATTTAACATATTTGAAGTACAATTTTATTAATTTTATTGGTATTTCCATTATATATAATTTCATAAAGACACTTTAATTCAGCCTACTACCTTTGTTTAAGACAGTGTTTTTCTGTGTAGCCTTGACTGTCCTGGAGCTTGCTTGGTAGACCAGGCTGGCCTTGAACTCACAGAGATTTGTGTGCCTCTGTCTCCCAAGTGCTGGGATCAAAGACATGTTACTAATTCCTAGTCAGTCTATTATATTTTATATTTTGTTTTCATATCTCTCTCTGTCTGCCTCTGTCTCTCTGTCTCTCTCCCCTCCTCTCTGTGTTGGTGTGCGTGTGTATATGTGTGTGTGTGTCTGTGTGTGCACATGCTCTCCCTTTTCTGTGGAAGGCAAAGTTGATTTTGGACTTTTTCCTCTATCACAATCTACCTTAGATTTTTCAAAGAGGATCTTTGATCTTGGTGTTCTTGGTTTCAGCTAGCATGAATGGCCAATGAGCTTCTGAGTCCTTCCCTGTCTCCATGTTACTAGTGATGGTGCTACGGGAACGCAGAATTCAATACCTGGCATTTCATGGATTCTGTGGATCTGAGCTGAGAGTCTCATGCACAATAAAAACCCTCCTCTTTGAAACTGTTCCTCAATCCTATGCCACAATTTTGGCTGGATTTTAATTTTGCATTTTTTTCAAACCGTTGGCAGATTGAGTAAAAAGCCCTAATACACATTGCATACCACTTACAAAAACACAACATACAAAAGCAATGAAATATCAAGTCATTTCTATGTCATGATGGTGCAAATTTTTCCTTTTTTCACCTTTTCATTCTTATTATAAACCAACATCTACTCTTGGTTCCATGAGAAGGCAATAGCAAAGTAGAATTTTTTTTTCTGTGACAATATTTCTCCTGAACTGAGGCATTACTTCTTATTTAACTCAGAGAAACTTGACATTCAACTTGAATTTACCTTTTACAATTAAATTTCTGATACCGATCATAAAGTGTCTGCTTGCATGTGACACCATGTTGGGTTTGGTGTAGACCAAATGCGAAGACTCAGGGACCTCCCTCCTAAGGCAGCTTTCTGACCAAGAGAAGCAATGTAATTATAAATAAACATGAGCATTTGCAGAGTACCACAGACACGGGGGAAATTAATATTTTTATCTACATATTTGATATAGAATACAATGGTTGGGTGCCATGAGGAAGATTTGGGAGAGAAATAAAGCTTTTATACGAGAAGGGAACATGGAAAATTCAAGTCTTTTCTTCAAGTGTCAGTGTAATTATTCAACTTGGTGCTAAACTTTACAGATTCAAAATGAGTTCCTCCCCTAGTCATTAAGATAACATCAAGAATGCTTGGCATAGACAGCACATGTCTGACTGGACAATGTGCTATGTCTGACTGCTAATGAGTCCCTCCTGAAGTTGGTTCCTCTGTCTTTATGACATTTGCGTTCCTGGCATACTAATTTTATCTGACACTATATATGCTAATCCTCCAGATATGTCTTTTCATCTTGATCAGTTTCAAATAAATTGTTTTTACTTCTTTTAAGACAAACTCGGTGTTGCAGCTCTTGGGCAAGCTATCATGTGTAGATGTACACACACTACACACATGCATGAATATGCACACGGGCACATGTGCACCCATGAGCACACACACAAATGGCATTTGTTTTTATGTTCTGTTGTTCTTTTAAAATGATTGTATTATTATTTGTTTATATGTGGTGGGCATGTATGTGTGTGATGGGGCAATATGCATGCCATGTACCATGTGTGTAGCCCACAAGGACAGTTTTGTGGAGTTAATGCTCTCTGTCCGCATTTACTTGGGATTGAAATTAGGTCCTCAGGCTTACATCTTCTGCTAGCAAGTATCTTCATTGGCTGAGCCGTCTCCTCAGGCCTTATTTTCACAGTATTTAGCACCTTGCTTCTTAAACTGAATCATGACTCCTTGTGGGATATTGTAAGTAAAAGAAGAGTTTGGGAACAACAATTTTCTGAATATGCAGTACGACTAAAAACAAACTTAAACTTAAATGCATAACGGATCTAAGGTGTTTCCAAAAATTCCGGCACAAGCTGCATCATGTAGCTCCCTCCACCTTGCCTCTCACTTTGATGTCACAGGGTGCGACGGCAGCATGGTGCCTGAAACACTCCTCCCATTCCTGTATTTTAAGCAGGAATCCTAAGATGCTTTTACTGCACACACTGTGTTTTCTGCTCTTACAGAAACATGGTGTTTTAAATACAGAAAGCCTAGAATTTTGCTGTCTTTCTAGCACTATCCCTCAGCACAGAAGCACAAAGTGAGTTTATCTCTGGATTGCAGTTAGAATACTTGACTTAAGAAATGGTCATTTGGGTTGCTGAATTAAGTTTCATAAAACAAAAAGCAAAACAACAACAACAAAAAATTCAAAGAATTTTGGTTTGGCATGGGGAAATAGTTCTCCAGTTCTGCAAATGTGTCTATGCACACACTTCTGTTTCTTCTGAGATGTTTGTGAAGCAGCATTCTCAGCACTGAAAATTACAGAATCAAAATATTGATGATCCACTCTGAAAACCACTGATGATGCTGTTTGCAGTGTAAATATTCACCCAAGATTTGACTCTTTATGTAAAAATAAATAGTCACATCCATCTCATTAGTATGTGACATTGCTTGAATTTTTAAGAAGTAGTAAAATTATTTGTATTCCAAACCATTTTGAGATAGGTTTCTTTGTAGCCTATTATTAATGAAGTTTCTATTAATATATCTACACTATATAATTATATATTCAGAGTTACATACTATTTGTGTGTGTGTGTGTGTGTGTGAAAAGTGTTTAGAGTTTTTATAGTGATGAAACACCACAACCAAAAAACTTGGTGAAAAAACAGTATATTTGCCTACATTTCCAGATAACTGTTCTTCACTTAGGATAGTCAAGACAGAAATTTAAGCACAACAGAAACCTGGAAGCAGGAGCTTGTTGTATTGTAGAGATTCATGTTGATTTAATTTTCCTTGAGGTTCTCTTTAGATATTCTGGATATTGGTTTTGAGATTCAGAAATGTTTTCTTCAGTTTTCAGCTAATACTGACTAGGGTTCCCCATCTTGAAGATTTCACTTTGTTGTAAGTTTGTTCCACTTGAAAGAGGGTAGGATAAAATGATTAGTCATTTTTAACATAAAGCAAACACATAGGATGTGGGGGTGTAGCTCAGTGATATAGTGATTATTGGCACACAAAAGGAATTGGGGTTGAGGCTCAGTACTGTAAGCACATGCCACTCAAGCTGTGAACTGGTCACATTTGGAAAGTGTAAAATCGATAATTGCAAAGGGGTGTGTTTTGATAAGTATTGTTCTATGTGTGTACTTTGAGATCTGTATTTCCTCCAAGGAATTTATACATGGAAATAGTCATTTTTATGCCTGAAAATTAGAAATATAGCCCTATAAGTCTGGATATCTGAATGTGCAGTTATAACATGAATCATGATTCATAAAAACTCAGAGACAGAAATTGAGGTTCAGCCTAAACATCAGAAAAGAAAGGAGCCAGCCACTGCTTCTTACTTCAATTTCAATCCAGAATGGTGATCCTGCCTCCAAGAATATCAGAATGACACTGTCAACTGTCTCCTCCTATTTTATAATTCTTTCTAGGGCTGGGATTAAATGTGCACACCACTGTGATTAAAGGCATGCACCACACAGCTTCCACGGCAAACTAGTGTGACTACTGAGATTAAAGGTTTGTGTTACCGCTGCTTAGTCTGTAAGGCTGTTTTACTCTCTAATCTTCAGGCAAGCTTTATTTATTAAAATACAAATAAAACGCTACTACATTAACACTCACATAAGAGTTAGGCAAGGTCACACATGTCTATAGTCATAGTATTGAGGGTGTGGAGACAGGCAGATAACAGAGTTGTTACTGAACCAGTTTAGCCAATTTGTAAGTTCTGGATTCAGTGCACATTTGTATAAACATACACACCACACACTCATGCACACAGACACACACAGAGGTGGCACATTGAGAGAGAAAGAGAGAGATGGAGACAGACAAACAGAGACAGAGACAGTGAGAGGCGAGGGAGAGAGAACATGTATACAAATCCAATGAAAAAGGAAATAAGGAAGTGGTCCAGTAACCACATTGTTGCGTAATTAATCTGTACGTCTTGTTTTTTCTTTTGTAAGCAGAGTGAAGCGTGAAAACAGCAATAAAAGTTATCTGCAGTTTCAGAAAGGTACCAAAGCAGACAGTACTTGAATCCAAGGCTCTAGAAGAGAGACGTACATAGATTTGACTCTTGTACTGTGGGCTCCATCCACAGAAGTGAATTGCTGATTAGTTAGCCACCCAGATGTAAGAGGCTATAAAGTTATGTGTAGAGAAGCAAGCAAGAGGCTATTCCCCTTGGCTGAGCTTCTGGCATTCCCACAGGACAGTAAAAGACAGTGGTGATGTCACCTGGGAAACTAGGATGCAAGGGGCCGGAACTTCATGAAGAATGGTGTTTCAAGAAGCATGATGTAGAGTTCTATGTGGTCCATTAGTAGCTTTGCAAATCCATAAGAAGTAAAACCCCAAAGCAATGGTAAGTCTGGAGAAGCAAGCATGAAGGAAGTCTCATGAAGCCAAGAAGACAAAACTGGGAACCAGAATCCTCCGATACACAGGGGCTGTAGAGGCTGTGGTAGGCATTGAAGACCCAGTGAAGGCCATCAGAGACCCACGACTCAAAGAAAACCACATTGTTCCATACAGTAGCTAAGGTTTAGGTGGGCTAACTGATCCATTGAAATAAAGTTAGACCAAAGAAAAACATATTATAAGGAAGAAAAGGGATACCAAATTTTGAAGTCTTACTACAATAAGGTAGTAAAAAGGACATTATGTACATAGTTAATACATTTTACATTGATATGTTCAGGCAATAGGTTTTTATTTGTTGGGTTAAGTAAAGTAATGATAAAAATATTTCCCTCTTCCTAATTTTTTAAAACAGATGGTTAGACTTGGGTAGCTTACAGATTATTTCTCATGGCTAGTATGGGAAGGTAAGATAACATAAATTTATATTAGAGATTAGTTCTCAGGCAAACTTCATGTAATCTTGAACATGACCAGTTCAGGAAAGATTAAAAAATGATCTCCTCTTTGTTCATTTGCCAACCAGAGCAAAAGAAGTATTCCCCGAAGATAATTAACTGAAGCCAAAGCTTCACATTTGTTACATTTTGAAAATATTTTTTCTAGTTAACATTTTTAAGCTTGTTAGAAGGTACAGCAAATAAAGCAAGAGCTAAGAGGAATATAAAAAAAAATCCGAGTAAGATTGGATGAGTAAAGTGTCTATAGTCATTACATTACCAGAAATAGAGTTTGGCATAAAAAAAGTAAGAATTTAAAAAATAGATTTTATATCAGACTAACTATAAAAGCAAGAGATTCATTGCAATGGACAAATAACTAGAAGAGAGTCATGCTAAAGAAAAGACAACTGGGAAGGGAATTATTAGAGCAAAAATACACACACACACACCTGCACAAACACACAAGAAAGTTTAGGAATTAAAGGAGAAAATGTGTACTAGGCAGACTGAATGACAACAACAACTATGATATCATAATAGAAAATGCAGACTTTGAGGCCAAATATTTTTAGTTATGAAAGGTTCACTTTATATATAGGAATATATTTGTATAACGCATACATATGTGTGTAAAATAACAATTTAGGAAGAGGTAACGGACTTGAAAGAGAACAAAAGAATGTGGGAAGGGTTGAGGAAGGGAAAGGAAGGGAAGAAATGGTGTAACTCTATTATAATCTCTAAAATAAAATAAATTAACGTAAAGAAGTAACTTCAAAATATGAGGTTGATGAAACCATAGAAACAGATAAGCTATGTATAGCATTTAATTCATAGTTTTATTCTCTCTCTCTCTCTTCATGTGTGCATGTGTATGTGCATGTGTGTGTGTCTTGCAGAACAAACCCAGGGCTAGGAAAGCATTTGTTAACTGAAATACACCCTAAATTCAAGCATCTGACTTCAAGCCCTTGTTTGGCTGTCAATTTCTAAGGAAAATGATATGAATGATATATTGTCAAATCATTCGACAAGATGACCACATGATGACTTATAAAGTAATTATTTTTAAAAGTTTAAATATTCATAAGGTCCATGTTGTAAGAAGTATGTTCCATAACTTTTTTGGGTTGTCCAAGAATCACAAATAACATATTAAGTATATTAGAATATATTCCTGTTGAACAATAATGAAAATCTGGTTTTAAAGTAGTGTGTAATTTGCCTTACACAGGGCATACAATAAAATGACAGTTTTAGAAGAATATTATTATAAAAAAAGTCTGAAATACATTGGTCTGTGTCTGATGAGAAAGCTCAAAAAAATAGAACAAATTAAAATCTCAGAATGTAAATCGAAGGAGTCATCAGTTAAGGTAGAGTTGCATTTATGGCATGAAATGAATTCTACAGAGGAATGGTGGTGATTACTTTAGATTGGTGAAATAAAGGGTAAGAAAAGACAAATTACATAAATGAAGATATTAAGAAAAACAGCATAGTATAGCAATGGAAAATTATAAAATTTTATAGAAGTGATACTGGATATTTTCATTTTCTAATAAAATGTACATAGTTTTGTTGGCTTATACAACAGTGCTGATCTTCCATATTTGTTAAATGCATCACATGTTACAAAAAAGAAAATCACATGGAAAATTCTAGACTTAGATAGCTTTACCTTTAATATCTTTGAAGCATAGGAAGAAAAAGTAACATTTTCTATAGATTCCTTAGAAGAACATCAAAATAAACAAACAAAAATGTGACAACTAGTTATAAAGAATATTTAACCTTAAAAACAAAATTGTAGGACTATGGATGAAGAGTTAATGGCACCTCCATGAAACCGAGTATCCTAGAACACTTAAAATATACTACAATATGCAAATATAACATGACCAATGAAAGTGACTCAGAAAAGTCAGAACACATTCTCTGAATTTAGACCTGTGCATAGAGTATGGTTCTGTTAATGTACAATTAAAAGACAAGTTACAGGAATCTATGTTTTTGGTTATGCTGACACATTAACTCTATCAGAGAGGCCTCATGCCTCCTGGTAGATTAACAAAATGTTAATATTTTTTAACAAGGTGGGTAAAATGGATATTTTTTTCTGAAATGTATCACATTATATGAGTATTTACCCAGTTTTCTTATATATATTTTCCATTTCCATACAAAGATTGTACTTCAATAAATGAATTTTAAAGGTTATATGTATAGATAGTTACAGACGTAAAAAATAATTTTGCAATCTATCATAAAAAATCCTTTAATCAATGATACTAGAAAAAAAATGTACTGTCTTATCACATCTACAGAAAATAATGTGACCAAACTGTTGACATGTCAAAATTCAATCATTATCACTCAATCAAGAAGCATTTAAAAAAAAAACAGATTAGGACATATGTGCTATTTATCTATTCATTATAGACAAGATGGTATGTGTCTCTAGCTGGCCTTGAACTTGCTTTTATTACATATTTCACCTTTGTTTTTGTGGTCCTGGGGATCAAGTGATAGCGTCTTTGTATCCTACCATCAAATATTGTACCATCTGGAGCTACAATTCCATACCTCTTTAGAGACTTTTATTTGATAAAAAGCTCTATGCAATTTGGGGGTAGAGTTCAGTATGCGTCATTTAGGATTTATTTATTTGTGCCTACAAAAGCATATCTCATGTTGGCTGAAATGATATTTTGAAAAAACCAGAGAAAAGCCTTGAACTCACTGAAAAGGAGGGTCAAGGTGAGCAAACAATGCTATTGGGACACAGGATTCTTTTTCTTTACTCCTTTGCTCAACATGGATTGAATCACCCCAAATCTTGATACTATGTGTGGGTCTGTGATGGAAGTTATCAGCCTTGCATATGACTCTTTTTATACATACCTAGATGGAGAGGACTAAATCAGCTTTCTTTATCTTCTTAAGAACAAGATAGTGCTCCCAACTTTTGGCATCTCATTAACTGGAGTCAGTCAGGCACTCTTTCACCACCTTGAAATGGACAAAAGGAAGTTTAGAACAATAGACCCATATCTGAAGGCAGGACTTATTGGAGCCTAAGGATGGGCTATGTGAGAGTAGAAAGGGTTTCTGGAAATGGAATCACTTATGCTCATTGGGCGTGAGTGTGAATACTTGTAATGCTAGCACTTAGTAGGTTCAGGCAGGTAGATCATCTTCAGCTGCAGAGTTCCAGTCCAGTCTGGGACTTATGAGTCACAGTCTTAAACAAACCAAAAATAAGAGTCAAAAAGAACCGAGAAATTGCTGATGATTGAGGCTAAATAGAAATATGATGTATGGATGCAGCAATACTCGGTATCAGTCTCATTCACAGATGTTCTCTCCACATTCATGTCCTATTGACTGAGCTGTTTTTGCATATATTCTGGCTATCAGCATCTGTGCTTTGGCTGTCCTCTATTAACAAGCAGCCTAGAAATTCTTGTACTATGTTTTTAAACCTTAATAACTACACCTAAATTCTTGTGTTATATTATCTCTGAGTGGGCTGATTTTTCTAGTTTTATCACCTAAATTCTTGTGCTATATTGTCACTGCAAGTGCTCTGATTTTTCTAGTTTTATAGCAGCCTCAGTCATTTTTTTCATATCATATTGCCTTTTGGGTTTTTAAAATATTTATTTTCATACAGTGTATTTCAGTCTTGTTTCTGTCTTTTGATTTTTCAATGTTGTTCCACTATGTTGAATTCTTTTGCATAAACTCTAGCCTCTCATAGTACCCACTTTTTTGACAACAGAGAAAGAGGTGCTGCAAGTCAGGCAATGGATGTGGATGCCCAGAGAAGACAGCAACATCATATTTGGACAACATCGTAAACTAACATCAGGAATATTTGGTCCTGGGACTAGCCATTCCTGTGAAATCAGTGTTTTGATATTTTGCATCAATAGGCATAAAGATATCAAATCTTGTCTTTGGGATTTTATAGAAACTTCTTAACTATAAGACCAAACTAAGTCCTCGAAATGTATGTGACTGTTGTGTGGCTTGAGCAGTTCGTGGGGCCACTAGCAGGGGAGCTAGTATTAATCTTAGTGCATGAATTGGCTCTTTGGAGACCATTCCCTATGGAGGGATACCTTGCAAAAAGCAAATACAGAGGGGAGGGTCTTGGTCCTGCCTTAAGTGATGTGACCGACTTTGGTGACTCCCCATGGGAGGCCTAACGCTCTCTGAGGAGTAGATAAAGGGTGGAGTGGGGAGAAAGTGGGGGAACTGGGAGGATGGGAGGGAGAAGGAACTGGGACTGCTATGTAGAATAAGACTTTTAAACAGAAAAGAAGAAAATAATAGTATGTCAAGATCTCTTTAGCATCAGTGCTATGGGAATCTAACTTAAGGTTCTGCCTGAAAGAAATGGGTATTTATCCAGCAACAGTACAAACAGCAGCCCATTTATTTCTTATTTGCAATAGAAAATATCGAAATCCTTTGATAATCCTTTATTATGCCATGTTACTTGTATATCACAGTAAATATCCTATATTCTCACCCTATCAACCTTCCAAAAAAAAACACACACACACACTCAAGAACACACATGCACACGCAAGCATGTGGGAAATTGTAGGTGCCCAGCTGAAGGTGAAATAGACATTTCTGTACAAGGAACACAAGTTTTTGATAAAATATCCCACATTCTTAAAATTAATAATTTCCTTCCTCATCCAAAATTATGCTTTATTCATATATACTGACAACATTAATTAAATTAATGTTCTGTACCTAGTAAAACTTTTTAGTGAGCAACAGGAAAGCAAATGTACAAACTATTCTAAAAATATTGAAGACAACAAAGAGAAAGCAAAACAGTTTCACATTTGAGGTATTGTTTCACCATGCCTGTGTTTTCTGTGTCTATTACTCTCTGTCACTTGCAAGAACTCAGAAATCTATGAAGTTTAATGGCTATATATAGTCATTAGAAAACAAAATGATTAAGAGTACTAAGTAAAGCATTATCTAATTAATCTTATCAATAAAAACCAGGGAGTCAGATATCAGGGTAAAACCCTGGAAGATCAGAGAATCAGGGACAACCATCAGTTGCTTCCTTCCTGTGTCCTTGCATCCCAAAAGTCTGAGATCCTGTTTACACTCTACCTTATCACTTCCTGTTTCCACCTCCTGAGTGCTGGGATTAAATGTGTGTGCCACCACTGCCGGTCATCTTTGGATAACTAGTGGTTAGCTTTGCCCTCTGATCTCCAGGCAAACTTTATTTGACAGAACGCAAGTAAAATATCACACAACAACTAAGGCATGATCTCAAGGTCTGCTTACTCAAAGCTCAGCTTGACTATGGTGAAAGTTTTGGAATGATAGTTTGGTACCTCCCAGCACTGTGTTGGTACCACACAGATGCCAGGGATGGATAAATGTCTTTACATCATGGCTGTATAACTTATTACAAGAAATTATTATTTATTCTGTGGATAAGTAGAAGAGAGGAACTTGAAGCTTGAAACACAAAAGAATGGAAAGGAAATGGAAGCTTTAATTTGTTCAGCCCATATTGCCGAACTATATATATATATATATATAGTATTAAAATTTAACACTTCAGTTCATAAGTATCCAAAGTAACATACTGATAATTTTGAGAAGCTTTTGGACTTGGGCAAACTTATTTACTCCTCTTGTCCCTTGTCTTTTTTCCTTCACAGAATGGAGATCATTCACGTCGTATCAGTACTTTCCAATAAAGGCAGATGTGTGATGGGCTCCCTTGCTCTCCTCAGCTCTCCTTCAGTGAAACAGGGCAGTGTTTAACTCAGAGATCAGAAGATCAATCTGACTTGCAGAGCAAAAGTAGAACTCACTCCAAGGCATTTGATGGCAACAGAAGGCTTCCTCCCTGAAATATGAATTATCTGAGGAACTAGAAATAAAATGGATAGATGCTGAAAAGCCCCTGACTCTGCATCCTCCTCCACAGATAAAATGGTTAGTGACTATAAAGCTGTCTAGCGTGTGTATGTATTCAGTGCCCACCCCCTGTATTTTAGTGTCCTTTACCAAAGTTAAGTCTTAATACAAAGGCTCCGTAGACAGAATTAATGAAGAAGAGACATAAATAAGTATTTTTTACATCTTGATATTTCAGGTCAGTTGGTTTTTAACTACTGTAGAGTCTTACCAATCTGTTTCTAGGAATCTATTGTAAACAAAATGTGATTTCTGTAAATTCTGTAACGTTCAACACAGCCTCATGAGGACATAATCTTCTCATTTGACTACTCAGTTAAAACCTGCAGACGGGCACTGCACACACACACACACATCATCATCATCATCATCATCATCGTCATCATCATCATCACCATCATCATCATCATCACCATCATCATCATCATCACCATCATAATCACCATCATCACCATCACCATCAACATCATCACCATCACCATCACCATCACCACCATCACCATCACCATCACCATCACCAT
>LOEQ01005896.1:63370-65627 GCA_001685075.1 Bramus lutescens | reverse complement strand
CACAGAGAAGCAGCTTGGCAGGCTATGGGCCTTTCTGTGGGGTGTGTACCACAGAGACTTGTCACAATAGCAGGCTTGAACCTCAGCTCTGGCTCTTCTCCTGCTTTATTAAGATTTTTCTATTCTGTTCTCTCTCATTCTTCTTAGGGTGGGCCACTTCAAAAGAGGAGAAATGATTCTAATTTCATGGTTTTGAGACAACACTGGCAAAAATTGGAAATACACGTATGTATGGACTCTTTCTGTCATTTGAAAAGCCCACAGGCACTGAAGAGAATAATATGCTAACAAGTTGAGTTTCCCCTCCCATGCAGGGTCTTCTCATTCTCTTTGACCATGTATGTCTCCACAGATGATGTAGCTTAACATATGGCATTTTAGAAATTCCATGCTCATGGTAAATAAAGCGAAAAGCAGTGACAATAAGGGTATTTCTCTTGATTATGTATTTTTCCTCTCTTGTTTACCAATCAACTAATAAGCAAACAAATAAATCAAACCAAAGGATCAATAGGGTACAAAAGAGATGGAAGGTTTAAGGGAATGTTCTTAGTATTGCCAGTTAGACTAACATATTCTGTATCTCTATTTCTCTTTATATATCTAAGGCTTGAAATATTAAAATTAGAAGCAAGGGATAGATTATGGATTTCAAGCTCTCCAGAGTAGCCTTATACTCTTTCATTTACCTCGTACGAGGTACTAAGAAACCAAAACCATTTTCACTTTTGAGATGAAGCATAGGCATGAGAAGTTCTTTGCTTTCCCTAAAGATGCCGGACATTCACCGAGCACCTACTGTGTGACAGGCACTGAGCATCTTATTTAATCAACGCAATGACTTATTATTCTCTATCCAAAATGAGAAGTCAGAAATAACACAGAATGGCAAATCATAAGAATATCTCATGTGGAGTTCAGCCTTGTACTTCAGATATTTTATTTATTCTTAGTTAAACTGTTTATTTGGATAAAACTGTAAATACACATGGTAGTTGTGAGAAAGAAAACTTGGAGATACTATCTCCTCTTCGAATTATCTCCTAACTGTACTACTTTCGAATTCCAGTAGCAGAAACTGACTGGAAGCAGTCTTCCAGTTTTACCTCTACTTATGTCTGTGAATCATATGTTCTCCATGTTTGTATTTTAATTTTGCAATTTTCAATCTGTTAAAACCCAGAGGTTATATCCAGACATAGGTCCCTAATGCTATTTTTCATGGCCATGCCTACTTTTTCCCTCTCTCATCCCTTATTTAAATCCTTGACTTCGCTAATCAACCTTTATCTTCTCTATAATTTTATCATTCAAGTATTGTCATTTAAGTACAGTAGTGTGTATATGTTCTTTTGGCAGAATTCCCTCCAGACACATTGGTTTTGCCTAACTTATCATTCTTTGTCACTTCTGGGTAGAATTCTGTGATAAGGTTACACTAGGATTCAGCTACTCACATAGAACATTAGGATAGTTTTAGCTCTTGGATGATATAAAAACAGTGCTAGGAATATTTTGCACAGTTTTTTACATGAACACATTTTCATTATCTGTGATAAATACTCAGAAGTAAACTATAGACTGATTATTTTCCTGTTTCATTTTATAGGAAATTCTCAAGGGCTTTTTCAGGGTAGCTGCATCATCTTTTCAGGTTTCTTCTTTTTTCTTTTAGTTTTTGAGCCAGGGTCTCACTGTGAATCCTAGACTAGACTCAAATGCAATATCTTTTTGTCCCAGCTTCTTACTGCCATAGGTACAGAAATGAACTCTTCAAAATATTCATTTTATATTTCTACCAGAAAAGTGTGAGTGACAAATTGGTTTCGAGGGACAAAATAATCACTGACATAGTTTGTTTTCATATTTACCAACACTGAATGAACAGTTTCACCATTCTGATAAACACAAATAAATGATGATATTGATGTGCGGTTGTTAATTTGTGCTTTTCCATAGGCAGTGATACTAAACATCTTTTAATATAATTTAATATCATTTCATATAAATTTGTCCTATGTCTTTCAACTGCTAAATCCAATACCAAATGGTCATCCCTGAAAATGTACATACAAGTAACATGCAGGCTTGTACAGGGTGTATTTATGTATTTTGAATTACATGTATACAGACATATGCATATATGTCTTAATAAGAATTAATTAAAAAATAAGTCTTGCAATTGAAAGAGAATGAGGCGGTGTGCAAAAGAGGATTTGCAGGCAAGAAATTGAAGGATGAAATGACGTAATTATAC
>LOEQ01005896.1:50870-60870 GCA_001685075.1 Bramus lutescens | reverse complement strand
CCATTTCACACTTTTAGCAATGATGAACACTCATGTCTAAGAAGAACAAGGAAATTGGTTCCCATTGGCTTACCCCCTAGAATCCAGAAGGCTACCCATAGAAAGAACAAACAAGCAATTGAATGTGCAACAGGCTCGTTGATGCATATGATCTCTGGAGACCTGCCCAATTTTGGCAAGTCTAGAACCATCACATAACACTAAAGACACAGGTATACGTTGTAAAATGGAGTCTCAATCATGACTAAAAAAACCCCTAAAGACTCAAAATATTTTTGTCATTAGCTTTTTTTTTTTTTGACTTTCCATAAGCATGTAAGCCCTAAGGTTCAGGGCCTGTATGCATGTTTAAGAGAGTGCAGTGACAAAACCCAGGCACTCAGCCTGAGGGTGGGGCCAATGCAAAAGCCCTGTGGAAGCTCCTTAGAGTTGATAAACAGATGGGAAAGAGCACAAACGAGAGAGAGAGAGAGAGAGAGAGAGAGAGAGAGAGAAAATATCTATCAATAAGAGAGAGATTTAGAAAGAACAACATATAAAGTTAAGTTTGCCAGATTTTTAGTAGTATATGTGTATCTGCATGCATAGGATAGGTGTATATGTGCGTCCCCACACATGTGTGTAACTAATAATTACATATCATATACATAAACTAGCTAGAAAAGGATTTTGAATATATAATAATTATTAAGGAAGTGATAAATGTTTAAGGTGATATACTAAGCTCCCTGGTTTAACACATTTTATTCCAGTTTCAAAATCACACCACATCTTGATAAATATGATCAATTTTTATACATCAATTAAAAATTGGAAATATATAAAGAAAATAGCATAGAAAACTTTAAACTGTTAGCATGTTTTGCCTAATGAATTATGCCCATGGCTGCCTCACAATAAAGGAAAATAGCTAAACACAGAAAAAAAATGGCTTATTTTCTCCTTTTATTTAATGTTATGTTGTGTTTGTGGTGAAAAAGAATTATATTCCTTTTAAAAAGAAAGTTTAATACGTTATACAAATTGAACTTTCTATGGACAGAGAAGATGAAAACACAGGATTTGGTTTTGGGAGCTCAATTGGATAACAGTGGGTTAAACTGGAGGGATGGGTCAGTGGCTAAGAAAGGATACTGCTTTTGCAGAGGACCTGTATTTGCTTTTCAGCACCCCTATGAGTTAGATTTCCCACTAGTATGTAGAAATTCCAGCTCTTAGGTGCTCAACACCCTCTTCTGGCCTCTTTTGGCACCTTCATTCATGTGTACATACCCATACATGCATGCCCCTGCTGGTGGGTGACCTCTGCCAGACACACACACACATGAGAAAGAGAGGGGAGAGGGAGAGAGAGAAAGAGAGTACTGTCTTTTCCACTCTAGACTCTCTCTCAAATTCCACTCACAAGGGACTTGTGACACAGAGTGAGGCTGAAACAATCCTCCCTAAGTGTCATTAACTGCCCAGAGTTTCACGCTCAGCTGGGGACTGCACAGAGTGCAGAGTGGCTCAGTTTTTTATACTGCTTGGATAAGGACACACAGAGGGTGAGCATCTTCCCTCCTGGTGTTTGCTGAGACCCTCTGAAGGCTCCAGAGTTGCTGCAGACTTAGATGAAAGTATAGTCTTCTAGAAACTTATCTGTATGTACTATTTTTCAATCATAGCCGCTTCAGCCCCAACCCTGCAGAGAGGTCAGGGGGCTTTGCTGAATTCTCTTTAGCCATCAGGCTAGTCTTTGATTATTTTGAAATCTGACAGCAAGAAGAAACTGTGTTTTATATTTTATTTGAATAAAATAAAAAACCTCGAGATTCATTCTCTTTTTGTTTTGAGGCTTTTAGCTTACCAGGAGACTTTCAAAAATATTTCCTTTCTGCATGGAGATTCTGTATGTTAACTCATTCATGCAGAAATGTTAAGTATAAAACCATAATTCAGCATTGAACCTTGGGGATGGTTTTAAAGAACCATTAGGAGATACACCCCTCCATTTACATCTAAAGATTACAAGCTTGTGCACTCCTTATTGCATGGGAGATGATTTTCTTTAAGATCCAAGTAAACCTGTTTTCTATGGTGAATTAGAAATATTTAAACACGGAGTACTGGCTGCCTGCCCTGCTCAAGTTGTTCATTTCGTGAGATGTTGTAAGATGTACAATGATACTCCACATGGATAAGACAGGATATGGTTTTCCCATACTTTTAGCAAATACCACTTAAAGTTTCGTAGATGGAGCTGGAGCCAGGGTGTCTAGAACACCAATCTTTCTGATGGTCTAGCTTTTAAGTGCGGCAATTGGCTTTTCATAGCTGGTGACCCTTGGGACCTAAGCATTAACAGCATCATCATCTGAGGTCGGGGCTATCCGTTAAGAATGTCACAGGAAGTCTAAATCGAATGCCAAGTGCCTTTTTTGGCCTCATGTCTGCTTTTGGATAATTGTACCCAGATAAGTCCTCGCTGAATGAGGAACAGTGTTCCTGTGTGCAACCAGAAATCAACCCAATATGGCATCTCTTCAGATCCGAAGTGTCTATAGAAAGGCATCATCTATGCATGCTATCAATCCACAGTTTTACTAATAGACACAGTTTAGAAGCTGAGGTAGGCATTAATTTTAATGAAAAATTTGTCAACTAAAAATTAGCCCATTGCCATTCCCTATTGATTGAAAAGTAGACACCTTTAATGAATTACAAAAGCAAAATGGGTTTGGTACCTTAAAAGAAAGTCATCATTGTTCTGCTTTTAGTAACACTAACTTCTACCTTGAGAGATTTACCAACATGCTATTTTTTTTCCTCATAAAATCAAAAGAACATGGAAGTTGACTGAAAGTCATTTGGAATAATCACAGTAACTGCCCTGGTGTCAACACAATGTCACTGATAGAGCACAGACACACCATGCTACAGGATGTATTCCCTAGATATTGAAGGAAAAATGAGTTCATAAATGGCTTTCTTCTCATCTGGAAGTTATAGCTTTAGCTCTGTGCTTAAGGCTTCTCCCAAAGTGTGCACCACCATTGCCCTAATGCCTATCTCTTCATTAGACCCACGTTCAAGTGATCCTCTGTTTATGGTATTTTAACAAAATATGGTCACAAGAAACTTTATAGAAGTACATGACCTAAAAGACCAGTCCATGCTCCACTCCAACGCTTTCTATTTCCTTCCCCTCTTCTGTTGTCTAACACTGACTGCTCTAAGACATTGCATTAGGTATTAACCTCAACATTTTTTCCTGTTTACAACTGCCTTTCCTTGTGTGTAAAATCAACTGCAATAAAAAATGCCGAAAAAAAAAAACAAATTTAGCTTGCTTCCAAGCTCTACTGCTACGTACTGGCATATAGTATATATCCAATAAATATGATTTAAATGAACTAAACATATTTTATTAAGGGCCAGTAGGGCCTGTGATATTGACATATATTTGTAAATACAAGAGATTTTATCATAAACAACTCCTAAAGATTCTAGTATTAAGGCTTGATCTTGGCTCTTGGTGTTATTGAAAGATGGCTTGATCTTTATAGTAAGGGGGTCTATTGGTAGGAAGATAATTGAGTGAAGGCATACCACAGGGGGCTTTATGGAATGCCAGTCTTTTCCTTGTTCTGTATTCTGCTTTCTTATTCAAGACCATAAAGTGACCCTCTTTGATATAGCAGATGCTCCTATCATGAATAAAATATCTTTCATACAGGTCCCAAAACTAATGGACCAAGTGGTCATGGAAGAAACCTCTGAAACTGGATCCAAATTGGACCTTTCTTCAGTATAGGGTGCTCATCTTAGGGATTTTTGTTTAGACGGAAGAAAGTTGACTAACAGAACAGTCCCTCTTAACTGCAGAGAAAATGTTTCTTCAAAGCTTCTCAGATGGTAAATATTAAGCAGTTGACTAAGACAGATTTTAACTCTGTCTCAGAAACTTATTTGCCCTCTGACCCTGGTGAGTGGTTTCATTTCTTTGAGCCTTGAGCTCCTCATATGTTAGAATGAGTCTTATTAACAATATCTCTTGGGGCCTTAAAATAACTAAATGAGCAAGTAAAAGTGTCATATTTGTTATTATTATTGATACTACGGATTTATTTTATTATTACTGTTCAAAACCATTTTACTCATAGTCACTCTGGGTCAAAAATGCAAACAGAAGCAACTGCTGTTATAAAAATGGTGGTGTCACCATTTTCCTGAGGGACGCTGGACAACTGCGGCTTAAGACCCATGTCTTCTCGAGGCTGAAAAGAAGGCTCAGCAGTAAAGGTGCTTTGAGGGCCAGCATGATGACCCAAGTCCAATGCCAGACAGAAGAAAAGAACTAGGCATACTTACACACACACACACACACAGACACACACATGCACACACACACACAGAGATTTGCATGCACACTCTTTCTCACACACACACACGTATAGAGAGAGGGAGACAGAGAATTAAATTCAAGCAAGATATTTAAAATTACTCCTTTTATGCTCCTGACTTCATATATTTCATTCATTAAACATGCTTACATATACACAACCTACTTTGAAAAGTATTAAAAACTCAGTTGCCTTTTTGCCCTTGATTAACCAAGTCTCTCTAAAAGACTTGAAATCTAAAGGCTGTGTTCAGTCTTGTATTTCAGTTTTATCAGGCGAACTTGTTTACATGTCAGAAGGAAATCTTAACAGTGACCATCTTTTGTAGGAGACAGTTGTGAAACATGTTGTCAGGTCAAGTATAAGTGATGAATATTTAATTCAGATTTAGAACATACCTTTGGATAAGTTTTACTCCTTTAAACTTTCCTGTAGTGTACATTCTTGTACAAGCAACCAGTCCATTTAAACCTCAAACACTAGTGCCTTTCAAAGATATCTAATTACACTAGCCTATATCCAAACTCCACCTGTGTTCTTCCTGTCTCTATGAGACCAAACCCTTCCTACTGCTTTTTACTTCTAGACATATTGCCTCCTTCTTTCCTTATACCACCCTCCTGATTTGATATAGAGGGAATTTTTATATATTAGAAATTTGGGTAGTGTTTATATCTTTGGACTACCATAGCCCAGTGTGGTCCACATAACTGATTTTGTCTTATTAACATTCCAGTTTAAGTGTCAATTCCTTAAGGTTTCTCAGCCAAACAATACAAAGTAGCATGTCTCTAACCAGTCATTTCTTCATGAATCCCCTTTAACCTTTATTTCCTCACTGATCCAAGCAGTATTTGAAATTCACATGGATAGTACACATCTTTGTGAGCGCTAGATAAAGCTGACGCCCACTGCAGCATGATTGAACCTATGGCTTTTGACTTTACAACAATGGGAAAGATCCTGTAGGTTCAGAATAAGTTGCACTTTGAAGTTGGATGTAGGTCTTTCCTTTGGAGGTACAGTATTCTCCAATCATCCTTGCTTCTTAGCCTCATGTAACAAGAGAAACACACAGCACTCTACACTGCAATGTGTAGCTGAATGTAATGCTACATAAATTAAATAGATTCAATAATTTTCTAACTTATGACACTTCAATTTATGATGGGTCTATTGAGATTAGCTCCATCTTAATCTAGGAGAATATTTGCAGTATGCATTATATACACATGTAAGAGTACACATTTGTTTTCACATGTGCATCATCTATTTTAAGTTTCTTCTTTATTTTACCTATCCCCTTGGCCACAATGTAAGATCCACAAAACCAGAATCTTCCTTTTTCCTCTGTCTCATTTGCTGATGTGGTACCTATTTTTAAAACCAAATTCTTTTGACAATGAGATTAATTATGTGAATATCAGGGGTGAGTCAGTCAAAAGAAATTTCAAAGTATATCTTACCTCCCTAAAAACCTTCTGGTATGAGAATTAGGCTCCTGGTATACAAGAAGATAATTTCTTTACCCAGTATGGATGAAATAATAAATATTATAATATATGAATGTGGAGAAATCACTTTGCCCTGATCCATGGTGGAACCTGAGGTTGGGGAAAATAGCTCATTTGTTAACATGTCTTCTGTACAATCATGAGGACTTGAGTTCATATCCCCAAGAACCATGACTTATTTTGGCATGGTTGTGAATGTTGATAATATTAGTACTGGTGACATGAGCATGCGCACAGCCACTAGGACAGTCAATATAGTGATGGCAGGGTTCAGTGAGAGACTCTTTCTTAAACAATAAGCTGGAAGGCATCTAAGAAGTACACTGATGCTGACCTCTGGCTTCCATGTTCACACTAGCACAGATGCACTCATATCCATATACACAGACATTCAAACAGTCGTACACTCTAGACACAGATAACCAAACATTTCACATTTAAAAATTATGATGTAAAGGTGGTAAGATATGGGAGGTAAGTTTTAAGCAGGGCCGTGGGATTGAGTAAGGTTTGTAGAAGGGGTATGAACAATACACAATTCTTTATTTCAGAAATTCAAGTAAGTAAGGGATACAGCCTAGCTAGAGAAGACATGCTGTTTTTGGCTTCTGTTGCTCTCTGCAGATGTGTATGTAGTAGCGGGTTCTTCAGATAGGGTGCTCTGAACCTTCTAATTCCCTCTTAGTCACTGGTCTCTTGTTGACCTAGTCACATACTTTAGTTGGAGTTTGGTTTGCCTCCCTCTCCTAGATCTTAAGTGTCCTAACTCTTCCTACTTGGGGTTCCCACTCCTCTTTGGGCCTCAATTCTCTGTCAACTACTTTGATATTTGTCTATCTGTTATTTCTTCTAACTGAGGCCTTCTTGTTCCTCACTATGTAATCTAGGAAATACACCTTGGAAGGTCCCTCTGTTTAGACTAATTTGTGCTCCATGCCCTTTGCTTCCAGCCTCCTGTATTTCTTTCATGCTGCTGTAAACAAGTTGTCATTGCTTGAGGACTGACTGTGCCTCCTCCCAAGTCCATAAGGGTGGGAGTACCAACTGCATTCTGTTTGTAGAGTATAATGAGTACAGGGCCCCTCCTGCCAGAGGAGCTGAGTATTTTCCCAATGGATGCATGACTGCCAGAAAGGAATAAAAGCAATGTTCCTTAAGTGGGATATTGGAATGCTGAACTGAATTTGAAACCATTTCTTCAACCATAGACTTGTACTTAATGGATGCCAATGTTAAAATGCCCCAGCTACCTTATTTACAAGGTGCTTTGTTCACTAGACCCATTAATGAGCTCTGCTGTGAGCAGTGGTGTATAATTGTAAGCATGATGCCAGAGACTACTTTCTGTAAGAATGCCAGACCAAATAAGCAAGGACAGTACTCTGGAGACCGTCACCCCCCAAAAAAATATTATTAAACGATTCAGCTTGGGTTAAAAGATGGGTGGTAACTCATTCAGTTCAACTCTAAATACTTCACTTTGACCGCATGCTCAGTGTGGAGCGTCCTGGAGCACTGACAGGCTGAAGTGCATCCTTCAGGCTATGCTGCCATGTCTGTAACGATGGTCACCACTGTGAGTATCAGTTGGCAGGGGTAACACCTAACCCTAACTGAGCTCCTCTGTTCTGCACTGTATGCCAGGCACTACTCAAGATAATTGACTATCTTTCTAGAACACCCTTTGAAACAAGGTGACATGTGCACAGTGATGGGACCATTCCAGAGTCTTCGGGAATTCTTAGTAAGCTTCAGCTGTTTCCTGGAGCATGTGGGTAAGGGGTATTGCATAGACCCACTCATGTATAACCGTAATGCCATGCAGAACTCTAGATGATGATGGTGGTCCATGGGGACTTTGAGTGACTGGCTGATGCCATTCAGGTCTCTAGATGGTAATAATGGTGGTCCATGGGGACTTTGAGTGACTGGCTGATACCATGCAGGTCTCTAAATGGTGATAGTGAACCACGGGGACTTTGAGTGATTGGTTGATGCCATGCAGGACTCTAAACAGTGATGGTGGTCCATGGGGATTTTGAGTGACTGCCTGATGCCATGCAGGACTCTAGACGGTAATGGTGCCATGGGGACTTGAGTTACTACTGGCTTCTTTTCCATACTTATTCCTGTGATTTTGACCTCTATTAACAAAAGTTTTTAAATTGGCAAGGAACTATCTTTGCATATTGAGGAACATCTGGATTTCATGTGTATTTTCATTCCCTTTAAGTAATCCTTTCCATTCTTTCCTCAACTCGTGTCCTTGGGAGTTTGGTGACTTTATTTTAAGGTTGGTTAGTCTCCATTGATGGAAATAATGCTTCTGGGGACTTAAAGCACTTTCACCTGTTTCTTTCTACCTGAAAAATGCTAGTGGGTCCCAGTGTATTGTCCTAGTTATGACAGGCACATTTCTGCAGACAAATTATCTCCTCTTTCAATATTACATCCTAGCGTAACATCTTCAAAGATACACGAAACCTCTACTAGGTATTCCTCGTTTAATTAAAATTTGTTTTGGTAGGCTGTGACTGATCTAAATAGTGAGGTGAAAGAATCTTTCTCCTCCCAGGATGGAGGAAGAAAGAGTTCCCCAGTCTCCCTGTTGTCCCATTACTCGAAGATGACTTGTCAAGGAACTCTGGGAGAAAAATTCTCAAAACAGTCGTGTGGAAGCCAATGGGAGTGATGTGACTTCCTTGGAACAGATGGGACTCAGCATCTCTGTGATAACAGATGTGCTTCATTCTATATGTGTTAAAAAAAAAACCCAGAAGTGTCAGCCTGTGTAGGTGATCCCATTTCTCCATATCTGCCTCTTTCTCCTTTTGAAAAATGGGGACAACTCTCTCCCCCTCCCCAGATCCTGCACTGTTCAGTCTTTAACCCCTGATACTAAGCTCGCATTTCCTTTGCTTTATTGGAAAATCCAGTAGAGAATAAAAGTTTTGAGAGCTAATGGATTGCCAGAACTCAAGAGCCTGGGACTCAGATGTTGATATCAACTTAATGGCTATTGACTATAAGAGGAGATAGTATATAGGGAAATGAGTCTGGGTTGGTAGGTTGATGGAGGGTGTATGCCTGCAGGGGAAACACCTAGAAAGTCACAAAACAAGAAAAGTGAAGTATATTAAACTTTTCCCTGGTGCAGGACTCCACATTAATGTGTTACAAGAGACTATAGGGGTGTTAGAAAGACCACATCTGAGCTAGATAGAATTGGTTGTACTTTTAGGTTACATACAGTCTTAGTTAGGGTTTCTATGGCCTCAACAAAAACACCATGATGAAAAAACAATTTGGGGAGGAAAAGGTTTATTTGATTCCACTTCTAGATCACTTTACATTATTAAAAAAGTCAAGACAGGAACACAAATATGGCAGAAAGCTGGAGGGAGGCAGGAGCTGATGCACAAGCTGTGAAGGGGTGCTGCTTACTGGCTTGCCCCCATGGCTTGCTCAATTTGTTTTCTTATAGAATCCAGGACCATCAGCCCAGTGACGGCACCACCCACAGTGGGATGGGCCTTGAGAACCCACAGAAAAAGTGACTACTAAACTTTCCAAAAGATGAAATGGTCCTTCAGGGTTCCTGCTTCACAGATGAAACTGCCAGACATCCTGCAGGACACAGAAGAAAGTGGTTGACAAACTGTCAATATAGGCAAAGCAGTCTTTCAAATTTTCTGCTCCATGGAAAAGACTGCCAGATACTATGGGCCTGTAGGCTGAAGATGGATACCCCAATGGTACAGGAAGAGCTTTGGGGACTGTCCAGGCAGAAATATGTCTCTGACAATTCTAGAGTTTTGGAAGCTGCTTACAATACACTTCCTACTTATTTAAGTAATAGTATATCCTTTTGGGGTCTCTGGTGTAGTTAAAGATAGATAATTATAGTTTTCTTAGTTATGATAAAATATAAATTAGATATAAATATTATAAGTGTAATTCTTGCTTGGTAACATTTTTTTAATTATAATTTAGTATGTGAAATTTAAAACCTTGTTATTTAGACAGAAAAAGAGGAGATGATGCTGTATTCCTCTCTGTATGCTGTGAATATGTTTTATTGCCATTGGTTAATAAAGAAGC
>LOEQ01005896.1:0-50620 GCA_001685075.1 Bramus lutescens | reverse complement strand
CCTGAGCCATCGGCCAAACAGTGTTGTAATTAATATAGTTTCTGTGTGATTATTTGGATCTCACAGGCAGGAAATGAACAAGCAGTCTCTGTTTACATCCTATAAATCAGTAATTAAGAAAATCCTTGCAATCAGATCTTATGGAAGCATTTTCTCAATTGAAGTTCCTATTCTTTAAGATAATTCTATTTTTTGTATCAAGTTAACAGATTAATAACCAGCACACATATCCTCTATATCATAGGTTGCTTTCGTGCTAGATTTCTAAGTCACAGCAATCAATAGACTTAGCCCCTCCAGTTTCTGTGTGCTTTCTTTAAATATCAAGGTGAAATTCAGAGACTTGCCAAGACATGTTGGGTCATTCAAGAGACTACTCATCTACCAGAAATCACTTTTTTCTTTTAATCTCCACATTGGATTTTGTGACCCAGATTTGTGTTGTAGGTTGTCTTTCATGGCCTCTTTCTCAATTTCACTTGGGAACAGGACAGCATAAGCAAACAGTCTTTCAGTCATGGAATAGATAAGGGAATAGGGATCATATTTGGAGACTTTTTACCTGAACTGTTTAATTGCTGCTTTGTGTAGGAACTTCCAATGATGACCAGGGGTTTTCTAAAATACTGCAGACTCACTCACCAACAGACTACTAATTAGTTTATTTACTTGGCTACTAAACTCATCTAAGAAGAGAAGCAGAGCCTAATTAGAGAAATCTCTAAGGATATTCAACCCTGATCCATTAAAGTTATAACTTTTTAAACACAGTTCTGCAAAAGTGTACACACATGCACACATGTGTTTGCATGCACACCTACACTGGAACAAAGAATTCCACGTGGATAATATACCTCATTGTTGGTGATCATTGCTAATTAGAAAGGACTTTCATTAAAGTTGTTTGCTTCAATGTTTTCAAACAGACGAAATCAACAAAAAATATGCTTATACTGAACAAAGCTGAAGATTCTTTCCCCATTAGAACTGTACAAACTCAAGACAATCTTAAAGTTAGAGGTCTTTCAAAATGATTTTGATATGAATTTCTTCCCTCATTATACGTTATGATGAACTTGATGGATTTTTTTTAACTGAGCTGTGATCTTGGTTAAGCTGATGTCTGCGTTCAGAAAGACTGACCTTTCATTTATTTGTGTTGCCCTAGGTTTTCAAATAGCAGTAATATCCCAGACATAATTGAGTTTACTATAGGGGATATCCATAGTCAGACAAAAATTCTATCTCTCCCAGTAGCATCTATGCATATTTTTAAAAGAAATGGTCAAAAATTGTTAAACATTTCAATTATTAAAAAACACGAGGGATTGTGATATGGGTTAAGTTGAATGATGCCAACTCTGATGATCCTTGATCTTTGATCATACAGGATGAAATGAGAGAACTAACTCTTACAAACTGACCCCTGACAACTAACATGCATGCATGGCATGTTCTAAACCTGCCACAATAAATAATTATAAAAAATGTAAAGGCATGGTTACTTCTCAAAAGGGAGATAGAAAAAGAACAAAGAAAAATCAGTAGAGATATATGTGCATGCATGTTTACACTTGTGCACACACTCATACACAATAAAACCTATGATTGAAGAGAGGCACATCAAAATATTTATAGAGGTCTATAACATTGTGTATCTAAAGCAAAGCATTTATAGTTCTAAGGGAAAATATATCCTTGATATTTTTTCAGTAAGAGAATATGAACTTTTTTTTTTCGAATATGTGTGTGTGTGTGTGTGTTTAACCTTCAGGAAACTGGATCTAAACTTTTATAGACTTTCATTCTTTAACTCCTCTAGTTTGTGATAATTTACATGGAAGCTTTAGGAAATACACTTTTTAATTCTATCACATTATTAATTGATCTATATATATATATATATGTATTTGCTTCTATCATGAGCTTTTATTTATTTCAAACTGTATCACGTCTAAAAAGCAGTCTGTTAACAAGTGGTGCAAAGGCAGGCTATGGAGATTGCGACTCTTTCCATAGATCACCTGAAAGGATGGTTTAAAAGGCTGATGGAGCCATCTGCATGAAATGGACCATGTTAAATCAGTCAGCTGGTCTCACTGTTAATCAAAGAAAGGGTCAAAAGCCATAACCATCAGTTACACAGGAAGGATCCATTTTCTCTCCCCACATCCTGAAAACAGACTTTTTGGCCTACAGCCAAGGCCAAAGTTAAAATGTGAATGGTGTATTTTTGCCCAAGTGGACAGAATAATTATAAAAGTAATTCCTTCTCTTTGCAATGAGTTCATAAATAATAAAATGTGTATATAAAACCAAACAAAGATATAACTGGTAGAATAGTTGCTTAGCATGTATGAAGCCCAGGGTTCAGCCCCTAACACAACACTCTATAAACTACATGTGGTATGTTGCAAGGCTGTAATACCAGCATGTGAGAAGCAGAAAAAGGAAAACTGGAAGTTCAAAGTCATCCTCAGCTAGTTAGTTAGTTCAAGTCTATCCTTATCATATAAAACCCCATTTAAATAGAAAAATTATGAAATAAAATTTACTTACAGCTCCACCAGGCAGAGAAATCAAGATCAAAATAGATAGATAAAAAAACAAAAATAAAAAGATCACACACGCACATATGTATGTGCATATAGTAGAGGTAATACATGATAAGATTGTTTTTTAAACATAGATTTTGAAATTAAAACTAATTAGATATGATCCATGTTGCATTAAGATGGATGATTACACCAGTGGGCAGTTCAATAATCATGGACTTTGATACTGACTTGGTAGATTTGTTGTTCTGATTCATATGTTAAGCCATTTCACATGCATCCATTTGTGAATTTATCCAATTAAATTTTCAAAACCTCTGGTTTTAGCATCAGCTGCAGATGTTTATACCACCTTTAAAGTACAAACAAGCTACACAGGAAGTGGAATGTGGGGGCTGAGTCCCGGAGGTCTAGATGAAGTGCGGTTCTGGGGTCCATGCCTCTTTAGCTCTCTCTTTTCCACGATGATCTTCCTGATAACATGTCTAATTTTGCCTTCCATTGACTGCTGCTCTGAACATTGGACAATATACTTTGATTCTCTCTACAAGTTTTCTTACGAAATTGAAGTAGCCCCACCAATGCAACCAACCCTGTAAGTTCATAGGTCTTTTTAGTTCCCAGGTCTTGACAGTTTTGGAGTTTGCCCATGTCCTTGCCTATAGGTGGTGTTGAATTCTTACTTTCATTGATAAAAGAAAATTGCTGAGCATGGTTCATACATGGGATTTTTCGGACCAAGGTTTGTATTTGGCACAGTTGAAGTCACAAAATGAAGTGGTAAATTTCTGACATTGAAGAGAATGGTTAGTTTCAAATAAAACCCCAAACTTCTAGAAAGTAGGGAACACAGAAATGCTCAATGTGTATGTCCATTCTCCTAAGTCATATGAATGCCTCTCAGATACATTAATGTTAGTTTTTATCTGAGATTTACGTGTATAAGATTTATATTCATAATGAAGTCTTCTATTTTTTTTCTCAAGTGGTCTTATGCAGTCATAGCAAAGTATTTTAGCATATTCATTCATTCATTCATTCATTCATCTATTTGCTCACATCAGTCTATCTGCGTGTCATGATAGTATAAGAAACACTGTGTTAATAATTCTCTATAAACATAGATGCTGAGACATACTGTTGTTTTTCTAGAGTGCACACAGATTAGAAGAAATAATAGAGATAATATAGTGTGAATTTGGCATGTATTTCTACATGAATACTGAATGCGGTGTTGGGGGTGGTCATGCTTCCCAGAGAAGGCCACACTTCATCAGAGCCATAAGTACAAAGAATCGTCAGATAGAGGAGTCATAAACAGTGGTGGAGCAAATAGAATGTAAGGAGGCATTGTGGCAAACTGAAATCACAAGGTTTAAGGCTTGTAATTAATCCACAGACCTGGGGCTACAACAAGAGAGGGGTTGAAGTTATAGACACAGATGTAACAACAGAATTGCTCATCGCAGAGAAAAAAAAATGGTTGACATTAAGTAAATCACAGTTGCACACACCAGTAAGAATGGAGCTGTACTCCAACCAGAAAACAGGTATCTTTCTGTGCTTCAGGAGGTACTTGCAGGGAGCCTGAGAACTCCTCCCTCCCTTGCCTCTTCTGAAAACCCCCATTTTAATTGTTTGTGTGCATGCAGATGTTGGTCATGCATGTTAACTCACTCTGTGTATTTTGACGTATTCTTCCCTTTGGTAGAAACAACTTCACATGAACTTTCAATGAAATTACGCATACCATGTCCTTTGGAAAGAAGGAAAAGTGACGAGGCTGCTGTATTAGGCATCCTATGTATCTGAACTTTGGAGAGTCATTGTTCCAGGGTGGGGCTCCAGTGGCGAAATCTCTTCAGCACTTCATTTCTTCTTGCTATAGTACTGATGAAACCATTCCCATCCGCCATCCCCACTCTGTCTCAGTTCAAACTTTCTTGGCAGATCCAGGTGAAATACAATACCCATTAACCCTCATTAACCCTGAAGCATCTTCTGTTGAGGGGAGGTGTTTCCCAGTAAGCTGAAGACTTGAGCTGTGCTGAGAATACAATGTTTGTTAGAACGTCTCTAAAATCAAACCTAGGATGGGGGAGGAACTGTCAAAGAAAGAGGAAGGATAAAAGGCAGGGAGAACACGTGAATGCATTGTTGTTTACCTCCCAGAAAGCAGGGAATCTGTTCAGATCTTTCTGCCTTAATTGCTTGGTTGACCTCAGGGGGGAAACGAAATCCAAGTTAAATGCACATCATATCTTCTGACCATGCTTGTCCCTTGCCTCCAGTTTCCTCTCTGCTGAGTACCCGTGCGGTTTCTGTGCTTCTGAGCAGAGAGCTGGAGTCGCCTTAATAGCCCTGGAGAAAGTGCTTCAGGAGGTACTTGCCGGGAGCAGGGTGCCAGGCCACAGCCTTGTCTCCTCGACATGCCCCAGATATTGAACCTTCCAGTAACTACAATTACCATCAAAACCACAAAATGTAGATTTACAGACTGTTTTCAGCAGCACCCATTCAAATTTACTTATATTTACACTAGAAAAATTAGGGTAAGTGCTACTGTGACCAGAGACACAGGCCGGGATCAATAACCAACCAGTTCTTGGCAAAGGCAGCGCTTCTCTGAGGTCTACAGTTGCTCTCTCCTGACTTTGAGGTTGGCCTCTAATGTCTTATCCATTGACTTTTCCCGTAAATATGTCTAATTGAGGCCACGTAGGATTCTAAAGAGAAATGATACACTCAGTTTGGTAAGAATTGCTAATTAACTAAGTATGTAAAACCTGTAGCAGCCACAGCTCACAGATTAATCCTATGCTGAAAATACTGGACATGAAATTCAAAGGGAGGGAGCAGTTTTAATCTTAGACATAAAGTTCGACCTTTAATTTTTCCCTCTTTTCTAAATCTCAAGAGCACTGATACCATCTTTAAAGAAAAGACTGAGAAACTGGAGCAAGATTCTGAAAGCCTCTTACTGGGAAAATGATGAGTGGGATATTTCCATGTTACACGGGGTTCCTTTAATCATTTCTAACCTCAGTTTGTACAAAGTTCTCCTTTTTTATAGCCACAAAAGATTACATTTCATATTAGAAAGGTCAAGGAAGATTAATTTTGCTCCTGTATACTTGAATTGTTAATTTTGTTCTGGGGACAGAGCAGGGTATTTGATCAAACCTACATGAAATAAAATAACCAGTGACAAAGAAGAGGAAGCAGGTTTCTAAATCTCTATTACTGGATGTATATTTTCGTCGGTTCATCTCATGTCACCATATGCAGTCATGTGAAGGTATCTGAATTAGCTCACCCTGCCCTGGGGACCTTCCTTGTACTTGGGCCAATCTCTCCCTTTATCATCTCTGCTCCATGGATCTACAGCAACAATTTTCCTCTCTTGGTACAATGACGTGGAAGTTACAATCCAATTACCACAGATGCCAGGGAGAAGTTTTGTTCCTAGTTCACAGACTGCTCCTTCGACTACCACTCGATTACCATCTGAGAAGCTATACTCAAGCAGCTGATTCAGATGATGGGCAACTAAGGACAATCTTGTGAGCATGACATTGTCACTGACTGGCCTTGGATCACAAGAAGTACAAATGTGGCTGATGTTCAGGGCAAAGCTTTTGCTGGTACTAGGGAAGAATGAGTTTATTAATATAGGCTTGCAGACAAATGCACACCTTTATTCATCATCCTAGGGTGGTTTTCTTCCCCTTATCACAGTTTTTTAAAAAATGTACAATCTGTTTGTATTCCAATCTTGGATTATTTAGGTAGAAAATTAGCATAGACCACACTTCAAGACTGAATGAAATCAAGCTTAGGTGCTTGATGATGTAATCATGATATATTAACCAAATATTGAACGTAAAATCTCTATACATTATGGTTAGACCAATCTGGAATCATCATTAGAGTATAACACTATGAAAAAAAATCACCTTAATAAAACCAATGAGAAGTATCTGTTTATAGAAAATTATTCATTCAATCCTGAATGCAAAAATATGAGAAGGGAATAATTTTTATTCTAATATTAGACATAAGTAATAACAGTTTCCATCATCAGAAATGTTATAGTCAGAGGAAATTATAAATTAATCTAGGCTTATGGAAGTCTTGTAGGAACTTGAGCACAGACTCAAGTTGTTACCAGTTTAGGTTAGAGTTGTGTATCATTTCCTGGAAACACATAAATATTGATTCACCCCATATAGGGCACTGATGTCTGACCAAGGAAATGATTCTGCCCATGACTATCTTTGTTAACCAATGGATTTGCAGGGGTTATTTACAGAAGCATGGATGATTGCTCCAGAATTATGAGTTACTGAAAGATAACTGCATTTACAAATCAACCAACCAATCACAAAACAAACAAACAAAAACCATAACCATGGAGCTCTACTTGCAAGAGGATCCACCAGAAAAACAACAAAACAAAACAAAAAACCCTCTCTCCTCCCTAGAAGTTTACTAGATAGCCTCTGGGGAATGGCTTTGTGAATTTTCTAAATTGTGAGCTTCCTGAGTATCATGTTTCATAAACTTCAGCAATAATATGTTTCAGTAGCTTCTTGAGTCTTCAAAGTGTCCATTCAGCCTCTAGGTAGGAAGGTTTCAATTTAGAAGAAATAACTATATAAAATGACATATTGATGGACTAGCAATTATTTTGATGAGGAAGTATAGATATGAGGTATCATCTATGAGTTCCCAGACATTTGATCTTAAATTATTAAGAATTTTTTCCATCTAATATCATTAAAAATGGAAAACAAAAACACAAAAATGGAAAACATAAACCAGAAGATAGAAGGTACCTGAAATATATAATAGCACAAAAATGTAGTTAGTAAAAATGGTATTATTACAAACAAAAATTTAATATAAACATAGCTAATTAGTAAGAAGAACTATATAAATAGGAATAATGTTTAAAAATTGCTATTACTACCAAATGTATGAAGCATTCATTCATAAAATGTTGTATTATATGAATATAAATGAAGACTACCAAGAGGTAAACTTATTGTACCAATACTAGGGCAAAAATCAGAGTATAAATAAAAAATATTGCTGAAAAATGTGCCCATTAATGCAACTTATTTGTAAAACAATGTAAAATCATCTCAGGAAATTAATTTTACACCAATCTCAAGCTTATTTTCCTCAAAATAAATGACGTAAATTTTCATGGAAACCCTGTTTAAATTAGTAATAGATGTAACTAACAAAAATTCTCATCAATAAGAAAAGAGATAAATGGGGGCTTAGTAAAAAGAATATCTTCACCAATATTAGTGAATGAATGATGAGTACAAACATCAATAAGAAAGAAATATAATATTGACAAAATCATAACAATATTGTAAGCCTTATGATTCCAGCCATTAGTAGTAAAAAGCAAATCCAATCAATTGATATATCTTTTCAAAAATACTACATATGCAATAAATATTCTAAATAAAGCAAGGGAAAATAAGCAGGACACTCGGCATAACAAAAAATTATAAAAGAGATAGGATGCGATAGGAAAGAGTGTGTGGATGTAAACTATCAATAATAAAATATTTCATTGTCAATCATTTTGAAATCTCATTGACTATGATAGTAGATTGAATGGTCATTTTAATAGATGTCAAAGATCCAATCTTCAAAATCTCTTCTGAGATTCAAAGTGGTAGTTTATCTGTGGACTCCTGTAAAACAAACAAAAAAAAATTGCATGTTTCTAGTATATAATGACACAAAGTAAGCATTCGCATCCCAAGGAGAGAAAGCAGATGGCCATTAAGGAATGATTGAATCAAAGCAACACTGACACACAGCAGGGCCAATATCAACTTCTATAGTCGGTTTCATGACAAAAAGACCAGCATTGCCTCCTATAACTATGTCCAGCATCTGGGGCCTTGGCATCATGATTTAGGCTCCAACTCTCTCAAGTAGCTCAGTTCTTAGAGCCTGGCAATTTGTAGCTGATGAGATCTCATTCCTGGCCTGCTTTCACTCTGCTCAAAACTTTTATTGGCAAATGCCCTACTTTCTTGACACCTTCAATGTCTGCTAAGATCTCTCTTGTAATGTAGGCTTCTTTTTTTTTCCTGAAACCTTGATGCAAACTTCCTTTCATAAGCCCATAACTCTTGCAATTGTACATTATTTCAAACTGTTAAGATGTGAATAATAATGAATTCTATTGCCAACTGAAGAAACATCCAGCTACCATTGGATCATGGCTTCAATGGCAGCCTCTGAATACTGTGGTGGAGTTCTAGTTTTATTTTTATCACCATGAAATAATATCCTGATAAAAGGAAATTTGGGGGAGGAAAAGTATATTAATCTTGCATATATAAATTAGAATCCACTGAGGGAAATTAAGGCAAGAACTCAAACTGGACTGGAATCTGTTGGAGCCAATTCAGAGTGCAGCACTGCTACTGACTGGCTTGCTCAGTCTCGCTTTCTTATAGATCCAGAACTGTAGGAGGAGGCTGCTTGCTTGTTTCCTAGCCACTTAGATCTGAAATAATCACTCAGAAACTGTACCATCAAATTGCTGCTTGACGTATTAGCTTATGCATATTTCTAACTAGCTCATATATCTTAAATTAACCCATTTCTATTATTACATATTTTACCATGAAGCTCATGGTTTACTGGCAAGTTTCCAGGGTGAGCATCTGTCTCCTTTAGCAGCTAAATGGCATCTCTCTGACTCCTCCTACTTTCTCCCAGCATTCAGTTTAGTTTTCCTGCCTAGCTCTATTCTGCCTTATCACAGGCCAAAGATTTTTCTTTATTCATTAACCATAAAATCAACACATATACAGAAAGAAATCCTACATCACAGAACCATCAGCAGAGGAGTTGAACCATCCATATTAGACTGGGCCCTCTCCATCAATCTCTCATTAGAAAAATGCTCTACAGGCCTGCTTATAGCCTGATCTTTGTGGGGTTTCCTCCTCTCAGATGATTGTAGCTTGTGTTAAGTTGACATAAAACTAACCAACACAAGTCAGAATCCCTAAGTGAGTTGAAATAGGAACCTGAAAGCAACCTGATTTCCATTTCATAGAGTCTTACCTCTGAAGGAACTTACTTCACAGCCAAGTATTTACAACAGGAATGGAGAAGATGCTCCTTATTGGCTAACTCTTGGTCTGGGTCATGTTCAGCTAGCTTTTTGTTATACAATTTAGGACTACTTTCCTAGGGCTGGTACTTCTAACAATGGGATGGACCCTCCTACATCAATTAACAATCAAGATATTTTTCCCAAAACATACCCATAGGCAAATCTTTAGCTAATTCTTTAACTGAGGCCCTCCTCTCAGATAACTCCAGGTCTTGACCAGCTGACTGTTAAAGCTAAACAGAGCCTGCTGTGAAACCAAGTAAAATACTTCTCTATTTAACTGTCTTTACAACAGGAGACTTGAAGGATCTCTCTCTCTCTCTCTCTCTCTCTCTCCATCTCTCTCTTTTAAGATAAGATCCTTTCAATTGAAAATCTTTGAAATGAATTTCCATTTTGATACTATGGAGCCTTTAGATAGGGTCTTCTCTTCTAGGCATCTTTCCTTTGTTTATGTGCAAAGTTTTTGACTTCTCTTTAAGAACATTAAGGTCTTTAATAATTTCACTCATTTTCTGAAATGTTCAATGAGCCCCTTTTCTGATTGAACTGCACATTTCTCAAATCTACCTCTCTGTGTTTTTGTTCCTACTTCTCACTATAAATCTGTCCCAAACATGTGAGCAATAACCATGCCACATGCATCGAGATCTTACTATTTACCTCTCCACTGATATTCTGAGAATGTCCACTAAAAAGGCCCATCTAACTCCACTTATAACATTCTAAGGTTTCTATAGTTCTTATACCAAAACTTTTCTAAAATTTCTTCTACCAGACAGTTTCAAAGATGTTAGACAGCTGGGCTTAGCTTCAATAATGACATCAGTTCTCTGGCACCAGTATCCTGTACCACTTTTGGTTGTTATGATAAAATATTTGGCAGAAACAGTTTATGGGAGCAGAATTTATTTTGGATCATTTATTCAGATGTTGCAAGACATCATGACAGGTAAGGCATGCTGGAATCACTCAGTCTATGGCATGGGGACAGCTGCTATTCCCATGCTGGTAGAACAGGAAACAGACTAAAACTACTTATAAATTTAAAAGGTCCACCCCTAGTTACTCACTCCCAAAAGCAGACCGTATCTTCTAAAGGCTCCAAATCATCCAGAAAAGAATGTATCTGCTGGGGAGCAAGGAATCAAAATCCGATCCTGTTCAACACATTTCAGATCACAGAACAGCAATGCTCCTCAATTATTACACTTAAGATATATCAAATTGCATAGAGAATTAACTCCTTTTATTACAAAAATACTAAAAGCTATAAATATTTCCTTTTCTAATATTCTTGAGATTTTAAAAATGCTTGTATTCTGATTCTGCTAACTTAAAATATAGCCTTAGATGATACAGGACAAACTGGCTCCTCTGCCAAAGGATCCTTGTTTGGTTCCCAGCACTGACATCATGGAGCTCATATTCCCTGTTATTAGACCATTAGGTATTTTAGACAGGCCTTTGCCTGTTCACGGAGTTAAACAAATGCAGCATAAACAAAAGCAGCCCACAAAATAATATTCCCCAACAAACAAGTCTGCTTTTATCTCCTTAGTGTTCAGGCCACACACTAACACAGCCAAGGGCACCTTTCTCTTTGGCTAGTCAGGGGAATGCTAGAGATATTGATAAAGTTTCAAGGACAGTTACTTTCAAGCCTCCACTCCTGACTACCTTTTTTTGTACAGAGGGCAGGAAGGGATAAACTGCAACCATGAGCAGTGGGGAGCACTCAATATCTCCCTTCAGGTAGCTGACTAACCCAGGTCTCTCCCTGAAAAGCTCTTTTTGTGTATCTTGCCACTGGAAGACCATATGAGAGAAGAACCACTTATGGACAATAGAGTGCTGTGGATGGCAAGTGACCCTTCCTCGCAAGGGGATTTTGGAGAGAACCAAAACCCTTCCTTTCTAACTTCCAAGCTGAAGGCTAAATGTATCATTGCTCACAGGTTTCTAAGAATTATTATTCATCAAAATGTATTTTATATAACTTGGGATATAGTTCAGTGTTAGGGATTTTGTATAACACTCATTAAATCTGTGCTTTTTCACATACATGACAGAAAGCAAAGAAATAAACGCCAGATACTGTTTCAAGGTGAACAAATTCCACAGGTCTACATATTGAATGTTGTGCACCTAGCTGATGGCATAATTTTGGAAAGTTCTAGAAACTATATGACAAGAACCTACCTGAAAGAAGTAGGTCAGTGGGGGCATGTTCATGGAGAACCTACCTTATTACTACTTCTCCTCTGGCTTTTGCTTCTTGTTGTTCATGAGGTGATGTAGATCTACTGAGCCACACATCATCCCTACTGCCATGACATTCTGTCTCATTCTGGGCCCAGAACCTATAGAAACAAAGCCAAGAGGCTAAAGATTCTGAAATACTGAATTAAATAAATATACTACTCCATTTCATTGTTTTTTTCAGATATGTATATCACAGTTATGTAAAATAATTAATACAAATTATAAAAATACTTAAAAAGAGGAAGCTGCACATAAAGAAATGTAAATAAAGGCTGCTAAAAAGATTGAACATTAGCTATTTCCAGTTTAACAATGAGTAGTTTTCCTCTTTTCTGCATTTTTAGTAATTTTGCATTGGAACAAGTGGAATCTACAAACTGGAACGAACTGTTGTGACACTGTGTGATAATCTTCTATCTAATATTTATTTGCATAAATTTGTTACCTCTGGCCTTTCCTTCTCAGGTTTCTGTTCTCTTGTTTGCAAGAGTGACACCGAATAAAACTTCTGTAAGGCTTGTTTGTGTTCAGTAGAAGAAACCATTTGGACTAAGGAAAGCTTCTGTCTGAGAATGTCGGTCAGGGAAACAGGTGGGAGGTCAGATACTAGTTCACAAGCTCACATCTGCAGGTGTGTCCACACGAGCAAAGCCAGGAGAACTTTGCAGGGTGGGTTTAATGACCATTAATATGTGATCTTCAGAGTCCAAGAATGCTCAACTAGGGATTTGGCTCTTATTGCTTGCTTCTAAAGCAGAAAGTCTCAATTTGCATCACCATTAGAATAACCCTGGGAATGTGCCCATTTCCCATCCAGGATACGGGGCAGAATTCAATCTGAATTCCATGTTTAGAATGGAAACTGGCCTTTGTGATGTATTTTAAATTCTCCAGGTAATCTTGATATGAATCTAAGTTCAAGAAGAATCAAAATATTCTTTGAGTTATACTGTAGGGTCAGTTAAACCATAATTCCCCGGCATAACATTTGGCTGTATACTTGTTTGTTCCTGGTTTTGGCTCTGTAAACAAGACAGCTCGTCACAAAGTACAAACTTTGAATCTTTAATACAGAGAGGCGGGATAAGACTCCAATCAATTCAGGCTGGGGCTGCCTGATTCTAAAATAAAGAAATCTCCCTAGAATGAGCTTTTTCCTTTGTTTTCCAGTTGCCATCCCAGTATTTAATAAAGGATCCAAAACAACCAGTCAGCAAAAATGGAGTTATTCTCCTTTCCAGAAAAGTAAGTCCCAATTGACCAGACATAGTTTGAAATAAAAGTTATTCACGTGTGAAGCTGATGGGTCCCTCTTTCCCCTTTCTGTTTGTCTGCATGTAGATGGATGAATGTCAACACTGCAATCCAGCTCATTCTATCATCCCCCCTCGAAAACTCACTCCATAGCCAGCCACTAGATCAGTCAATATTTTATGCATGGTGGAGTTTAATACACAGACCACAAAGCAGAGGTCACAATTATTGACTGAAACTGGAGAGACAGAAATGTATTCTTTTTTTGTTTTTCTTTTGTTCTGTAGTTGCTGTTGTTGCTCTCTGGGGTGGGGACAGAGAGATGGTTGAGTGGACAAAGGGCTTTGAGTATAGACATGAAGATGTGCTGAATCTCTGACATTAGCTTAAAAGCTGGCACTGCAGTCCTGAGCTGTAATCCCAGCCCTGGGTACAGACACAGGTAGATCACAGAAGCCTGCTGAACAGTCACCCTGGTTAAGTCAGTGATTAGGTTCAATGAAAGACTATGTTAACAAGTGAAGAGAGACATCTGATATTGACCTCTGGTCTCCACATGCACATACATGTTCTAGGTTACCTGTACACAATACTAAGTAACCTCATGCACATGCATATACATACTTACATACATACACATACATACATATATACATACATATGAAAATACATAAATAAATGTAATAATGAATGAAATAAAATAATTTTAATGATATTACTTTTTTTTTAATCTAGAGAAAATATTTTAGACATTTTGTCTTTTGTAAAGGCTATAGTTAAGGGCATAAGTAGTATGTCTTTCTGCTAATTTATCACTGTTTTTGAACACATAGAAACTAATGTCAGCTACATCCTGGGAATAGGCAGAGGCCAAATGTTCCTCCACGTTCTGGCTCTGCGCCATGGCAAACTTCTGTTTGTTCTTTGGGAACAAAGGTTGTACTGACATGTGTTTAAAAGCCGGAGGCTGTGACATGGAAGAAAGGTTTCTACTGCCATGTGTTTAAAACATGGGTCTATTACATGGAAGGAAAGGTTCTATTGATAGGAGTTTAAAGCACAGGGCTATTACACGCAACAAAAAAGGTTCTATTGTGTGTTTAAAGCATAGGGTGATGACAGGGAAGGGTTGTGAGGAAAACATTTCCTGTGGCAGAAATGTCGCAGAGAGAGCTGCACTTGGTAAAATGGATGGAGTAAGCTCTCCGTCTCACTGGGAGTAACAATGACTTCTGCTCACCTTGGATGGACCAAATCTAGGGGGTGGATAAGAGGATGACATGCTATCTCACAGTGTTGGGAACACCAGACTTAGCTGATTCGGTTGCATTTTCCTTTGTCAGAGGGTCTGATTAGTTTTGGACTAGTGACTGACTTTTCGTTAAAATTAATTTAAAAGTTGTTTGCTTGTTCATACAGTATTCTCACACTTTTCCAGCTTCCCTTCATCAACACAGCCCACATTACACGTGATGACACCACCCGGACACATCACAGTCCCCAAAGTACTTTTGAGTCAAGGTTCACTCTGTTCTAAAAATTGTGTCTAGGAAATGATATTGTAGCATGTGTCTACTATTCTGCTGTCTTAAAGTGTTTATTTCCCCCCTCCAAATCCTCTTGTCTCCTTGCTACCCTAACCCTAGCCCAACCCCCAATCCCTGGCCATCCTGACCTCTTCACTATCGCCATAGTTTTGCCTTTCTTCTCATTGTACATATCCAGATGCACACAGTCTTTCCACATGCCTCATTTCAACCACTAATGCATGTAAGGCTTCTTCATGTTTCATGACCTAATAATTTACTGCTTGAAATATATTGTATCTTAGAGTTTAGTTATCTACTACTATACACCTACCTACTATCTATCCTCATACATAATGGTTTCCTTTAAGTTTGGGGGGTCACTATCAATAAAGCTGCTATCTAAATAATTAACTACAATCCCCATGTACACTAAGTCCTTAAAATTATTAACCTTGGATGTCTACTACTCTGTCCCCTCTATCCCAGATCATCTTAAACTGATTTCCTATATGACCTGTTTTTGTCTGAGAAATTTTTATATGACTTTGGGGATATAGGTAGATAAAAATAGAAATACCAAAAATTCACTAAAAATAGGTTAGAAATTTGTTTTCAAATAATTCTTTTGTATATATGTAATTACTCATTAAAGATAAAATGAGTTTTTATAGTACGAGATGGAAATACATGTTTATTCTTACATAAAGAACAACTGCAGAACACAGAGCATCTTCAACACTTTTCAGAGTTCATTGCCCTTTTGATTTTATAATACTAATGCTAAAAATATTGCTTCACACAAATATATAGTACAAAATGCATAGGAATATTTTGACCTATTTTACAAACATTTGTACATCATATCTTAATCCCAATACAAAATATTTAAGGATTTTTTTAAAAATAAAATTAAAGATCAGTCCTCGGTCTGATGTTGGTTTGGTGAAAACCTCTTCCCAATCTGTAGGCTGCTGCTTTGTCTTGTTGACAATGTTCTTTGCTTTACAGAAGCTTCTCAGTTTCGGGAGGTCTCATTTATTAATTGTTGTTCTCAATGTCTATGCTACTCAGGTTATATTTAGGAAGTGGTCTCCTGTGCCAATGCATTCAATTGTACTTCCCACTTTCTCTTCTATGAGGCTCAATGTGGTTGGTTTTGTGTTGAGGTCATTGATATATTTGGACGTGAGTTTTATTCATGGGGATAGATATGGTTCTCTTTACATTATTCTACATGTTGATACACAGTTATGCCAGCAACATTTGCTGAATATTCTTTCTTTTTTCTATATTATATTTTTAGCTTCTTTGTCAAAAATCAGGTATTTGTAGATGTGTAAATTGATATCCAAGTCTTCAATTAGATTCCACTGGAGGACTGATCTTCAAAATACACAAAGAACTCAAGAAACTTGACATCAAAATACCAAATAACACAATAAAATTGGGGTACACAACTAAATAGAGAACTCTCACAGACAATACTCAAATGGCTGAAAGACACGCAGGAAATGCTCAACATCCTTAACCATTAGAAAAATGCAAATTAAAACAACTCTGAAATTTCATCTTACACTTGTCAGGTTGGTCAAGTAAAAAAAAAAAAAACCACTGATGACAACTTACGTTGCAGAGGATGTGGGGTAAGGGAAACGCTCCTCCATTGATGGTGGGCGTGCAAACCTGTACAGCTGCTTTGGAAATCAGTATGGTGATTTCTCAGAAAATTAGGAAACAATCTACCTCAAGACCCAGCTTTACCATTTGGGGGTATATACCCAAAGGAAACTCATTCATACATACCGTGAAGACATGTGCTCAGCTATATCATAGTAGCATTATTTCTAATAGCCAGAACCTGGAAACATCCTAGATGGACCTCAACTAAAGAATGGATGAAGAATATGTGATACTTCTATGCAACAGAGTAGTACTCAGCGGTGAAAACCAACAGACAAAAAAATGACATCTTGAATTTTCAGGCAAATGAATGGTTCTAGAAAAGATCAGATCAAGTGAGGTAACCCAGACATAGAAAGACATGTATAATATTTATTCACTCGTAAGCGGCTTTTAGGCATAAAATAAGGAAAAACCAGCCCACAATCCACAAACTCAGAGATCCTAAACAACAAAGAACCCTAAGAGATACATACATTCATCTAAATAGGAAGGAGAAAAAGACAAGATCTCTGAGTAAATTGGGAGTGCGGGGGTCATGGGAGAGGGCAGAGAAGGAGAGGGAAGTGAAGAGGGGGAGTGGAGAAAAGTGTACAGTGCAACAAAAACAATAAAAAGAAAAAATAAATAAAATTAAAATCAGCATTCAGATAGCAATTTTTAATAATCAACTGCTACAGCAAGATGCAGTGACTGGACACACGCTTTGAAGGACTCTGTAAATTTGAGGTCACCTTGGTCTACATAGTGAGTTCCAGAGCAACTAGAGCTATCGTGAGACCTTGTCTCAACCACAGCAACAAAAAATAACAACAGCAGCGATAGCAAAACATAAAACCAAACCAACCAAACAAACAAAATCAAATGTTTTACAATTTGAACCTAAGACCTCCTGAGAGTGGTGGTGGGAAAATAGCAAGTCTCCACTGTTCCTAACTGACCCTGTATTTCTGTAACAGCAGAGAATCTGTGTGGACAGTAAAAACGTCTCCCAAATCTGAGGTAAAGTGTTTCTTTTTTTATTTTTTAAAAATGTATTTTATTTAAATTTTTTCATTTATTTCACATGCTGACCACAGTTACCCCTCCCTGCTCTTCTCCCGTCCCCTCCCCTCAACCCCCATCTATGTCCTTCCTCATCCACACTTCCTCCATCTCCATTCAGAAAGGGGCAGGCCTCCTACAGACTTGAACAAAGCATGAAATATCAAATTGAGTTAGGACCAAGCTCCTCCCCTTGCATCAAGGCTGAAAGAGGCACACTAGCTTGGGGAATAGGATTCCTAAAGCCATCTAATCACCAGGGACAGGTCCTGATCTCACTGCTAGGAGCCTTACACACAGGCCAAGATACACAACATTCACACACATGCAGAAGGCCCAGGTCAGTCCCCATGGAGGCTCCCTAACTGTTGGTTCGAAATCCTTGTGCTCCCATGAGCTCAGATCAGTTGTTTCTGTAGGTTTCCCAGTCCTTACCTCGACCCTCCTGGCTCATACAACCCTCCTCCCTTTCTTCAGGGGAACTCCTGGAACTCTGCCCAGTGCTTGACTGTGGATCTCTGTTTCCATCAGTTGCTGGATAGATTATTACTGATGACAATTAGGGTAGTCACCATTCTGATTACAGTAGACGGCCAGTTCAGGCACTCTTTCCACTATTGCTAGGAGTCTTAGCTGGGGTCATTCTTGTAGACTCCTGAGAGTTTCCCTGGTACCAGGTTTCTCCCTAATACCAAAATGCCCCCCCCATCAAGACTTCTCTTTCTTTATTCTTCCCCGCTGTCCCACCCCCAACCCACCTCCCAAGCCCAGCCTGCCCAATCTGCTCCCTCAAGTTCCCATTCCTCCCAACTCTGCCACCCCAGCCCCCAGTTTAAAAATGAGATTTGCTCTATTTCCTCTTGCCAAGAAATCTATGCATGCTTCTACCCTAGCTTCCCTGGGGCTCTGGAATGTATGTTGATTATCCTATACTTTCCTACTAATATCTACTTATGAGTAGTGAACAAATATCATGTTTGTCTTTCTGGGTCTGGGTTACCTCACTCAGAATGATTTTTTTCTACTTCCATTCATTTGCCTGCGAATCTCAAGATATTGTAATTTTGTTTTTGTTTGTTTGCTTTTCTGCTGAGTAGCAGTCCATTGATAAATGTACCACATTTTCCTTATCTGTTTTTCAGTTGACAGCATCTGGGTTGTTTCTAGGTTATGGCTACTATGATTAACGCTGCTATGAACACAGTTGAGCAAGTGTCCTTGTGGTATGATTGAGCATCCTTTGGGTCTATGCTCAAGAGGGTTAGAGCTGGATCTGGAGGTAGATTCAGTCCTATTTTTCTGATAAACCACCATATCGATTTCCAAAGTAGCTGTACAAGTTTTCACTCACACCAGCAATAGAGGAGTGTTCCTCTTATTTCACATCCTCCCCAACATAAGCTGTCGTTAGTGTTTTTGATCTTAGCTATCTGACAGATGTGAAATGCTATCCCAGAGTCATTTTGATTCACATTTCACTGATGACTAAAGATGTTGAGCAATTCTTTAAGTGTATTTATTTTGGTCATTTGAGATTCTTCTGTTGAGAATTCTGTTTATGTGTATACCACATTTTTTCTATTGGATTATTTGGTTTTGATTCTGTTTTTTTTTGGGGGGGTTGTTTTTTTATTAATTTTGAGACAGGGTTTCTATGTAGCTTTGGAGCTTGTCCTGGAACTAGCTCTTGTAGACCAGGCTGGCCTCAAACTCACAGAGATCCTCCTGTCTCTGTCTCCTGAGTGCTGCGATTAAAGCTTTGCACCATCACAGCCAGGGAAAATTATTTTCTTATGTCACTATATACGTTTGTGTAGTCAGTATAGATCTAAGTTGTTAAGTCACTATATACCTCACATGCAGTTTGTGGTGGCTTATGTCTTCAATCTCATCACATGGGAATCTGAGATAGAGGGATTGCTGCAACTGTGAGCTGCAGGCCAAGCTGAATTGCAGTTTGAAACCATGTCTAAANAAAGGAAAGAAAAAGAAACAACTGAAAGAACAGGAAATCCAAAAACTTTGTACAGGCTTTCGCGTGAACTTGTATTTTCAGCTCATCTGGTAAACATCACAGATCACAATCATATATAAAAATACTTATAGTTTTATAAGAAAGAGACAAACTGCCTTCCAAAGCAGCTGTACTCCTTAGTCAAGGAGCTTTTTGTTCCTCCATATCCCCGGCAGCAGCTAATGCTGTCGGTATTCTGTGTTTCAGACATTTGATAGGTATGCCGTGACACCTTTGATTTATTCATTTGTGTGTGTGTGTGTGTGTGTGTGTGTGTGCATGACATGAAATTGTGCACACAGTTTAATTTAAAAACTATCAGAGTCAGATGGTAACAGTACACAGCATTAATCCTGGCATTAAAGAGGCAGAGGTAGGCAGATCTATGAGTTGGAGGCCAATCTGTTCTACAGAGTGAGTTCCAGGACAGCCAGGGCTACTAAGAGAAACCCTGTTTTGAAAAACCAGTTTTTAAAAATCCATTGTTTTGCTATGAAATTCTTGATTTGAAGGGATAATTTCATGAGTACACACTGCTGGATGCATTTGTATTCCCCACCGGAATGGAAGGGAAGCAGAAAAGCCGGATTGCCTGTGAGTAAATTTGGGGAAGCACATAAGAATAATCAATGGTGAAAATCTATTTTGATAAATTTTGTTTTAAGAGAACAAGGAGTTGTAATAAAACAAAAAATGCAACCAAATATACACACACCCCTTGAAAGAATATCAATAAACTTACTTTAGTACTGCATTTACATATTTTCCATATTTAGCCAAATTACTCCTTACATGTTGGCATCTATAACTACACAATTTAAAATTAAAAATGGTGTGCTGTCTGTATTGGTAAAATGAGTTATGTCATCAATGAAAATTACTAAAAGAAAGTTCAGCTTTATGACATTGCAAGCAACTTTATAAAAATATTAAAATAGCAAAATCATACTATAAGCAATGACACTGGTAAGGAGATAGCTAAAAACATAAAATATCCCAGTACATCCAAGTATAACTATTGTATTTACTACATTTAAATGATCAGTTAATCCATAAAGTAAGCTCTTTATAGCATGTACAATAAAATGTTAGATTCTACAAAAAGTTTTTGAAAAGAATTATTGTAAAATCCATCACAACTGTAGAACAATTATACAAGTCAACGTTTGTTAAATATGTAGAATTTTAGTTACCTTTGGCATTCTTATATGAGATTTCTCCTTCAAGGACCATATAGGAATGACTTGGTCACACTAAGTCTTTGCTCCCAGGACATAGGCGACTGGCCCAAGAGTGCTGTGTGCGAATTCTGAAGCAACTGAAATAACCCTGTGCGGCAATAGTGTGAAATGTGAAACAAGGCCTGAATGGTTTGTTTCTAATGAACACCCTAGATGGTGTCAGAGGACAAGGAAGCCACTTTTGCCTGCTGTGGGTTTGGAAGCTTTACAGGCTTCTCCTTTGAGTGACCATAGAAATGCATGGTGTTTAGAGAAACCTCAGGGAACTTGGTAAGGAATGGGATACAAATAGCAGAGAGAATACAGCCAGTGTGCTCACACGGAAGGATAATCTTGATGAGTTCTGAAGAAAAAAAACAAAACTCAGGCACACTGCCAAGGTCCTTCAAACTGCAGGTTAGAAAAAGTAGATCCTGGTTGATTTAGTTGTCAGAAGAAGGGGGCCACTAGCAGTTTTGTTAGTGTGATGCACTTGGCTGATTTAGCATATGCAGATGATTTTCTAAGTTAATCTCTCCATGAATTAGGAACTTGCCTATATCCATAGAAAAAGACTGTGGCTCTCAGTTCACAGAAGAGTTGAGATGCTCAAGTAGGAACGTTTGAGAGAGAGCTAAGGTTTGATGGTATATCACCTTTGGGATCCCAGAAGTTAGGCTGAGGCAGCAAGATCAAGAGTTGGAGTCACCCTGGGTTTCAGAGTGAGACGTAGAGAGGAAAGGAAAGGAGAGGAAGAGAGGAAGGAAAGGAGGATGTATGTAGAAAGGGAGAGAGGAAGAGGGTAAAGGGTTTAAGAGGGAGTTGAAAGTGATGAAATTTTCATCCCAGACTGCACTTAATAATAACTGACAGCAAGCAAACCCATTTATTCTAGTTCCTTTACTAATATTATGCTGTGCTCACATGTGTGTGTGTGTGTGTGTGTGTGTGTGTGTGTGTGTGCTACTCTGCACTATATACCTTAGTGGAGTTAAGTAATATTAGCTAAAAAAAGTCACACCTTTGCATATTGAAATTTGTTTTGCTGTTTTAAGTTTTTGTTTTGACAGGTCCTACTTAGGCAGTTATCACGAACAGGGTTGGGGAGATGGCTCAGGAGGTGAAGTGCTTGCCACACAAGCATGGAAACATAGGTTTCAGATCTCCAACACTCAGGTAAAGAGCCAGGCACAGTGGTGGAACCTTGTAGCCCTATCCGTAGGAAAATGGAGACTGGAGGATCCCTGGGCCTTACTCCTCAGCCAGCCTAAACTAACTGGGAACTTCAGACTAGTAAGAGACACTTTCTTAAAAAGTAAAGTGCTGAGTGCTTGGGGAAGATGGCACAGATACATACACACACAGACATACACACATATATGCACACACATTCACACACATAGAGATATACACACATACGCATAGACATACATGCACACACATACACACATACACACACATTCACACACAGAGATATACATACATACACCCAAACACACACAGAGACATACACACATACCTACACACATACATTTATACAAACCAGTTGAAAGAGATCAGAATTCAGAAAAAGTATGTAATCGCTAACAAAATTTCACTTCTTCTATGTCGAACGAGGATTGATTAAGCTTGCTTACCCACACAATAACATTCTAACAAAACCTATCACTAGATATTTGTACCTCAGGCTCAGTCCCAGGTCCAATGGCTGCAGGGAACAGCGCCACTCCAGCGGTGCTCCACAGGTTGTGGCAAAAGATGGCTTAAGAAACTGTGAGGGGTCAGAAACAGCTTTATACAAAAATAAACTGGATGACGCAAAATGAAACCTGTCTGAATTAATTCCTCAGGGTTAATTTAAATTTGATGAGAAAAAAACGAAATGAGCTGCTCCCTGAAAGGTGGGAAAGCATACCTAAGCATGGACTTGGATGTTCCTGTGCTTTGAGAACCGTATAAGAAGAAGGCGTGTTTCAGTACTTTGACCAGGTAGATAGAATACGATGAATATACAAAAGCTACCCATGTACAGGGAGTTGGAATGCAAGAGTACAGTGTCTCAGAACAGTGTTATTGCAGAATGCCTTTCTTTCTTCCTAATTTCAGTGAAGTCTTGGCATCAGGTAAAAAGTGGCCTTGAGTTAGACTCAGACTGAATTCTTGCTATAGAAAATGCAAGGGATAGCTTTACAGGGTCACAGTACCTCCTCAGCAGAGTGACTGAAAACCCAGTTTCTCTCTGTCAGGCATTGCTCTGTCTCATTCTTTACCTGGAATTCTCAGGAAACACACACTCCCAATCTAGGTGTACAGCAGAAAGCATGAAAATGATGATCGTGGGAAACTTATGCTCTCAGAGCAATCATGAAACACCGTTTATTAATTTTCCCTGTGTCTTCTTTGATGGGTCTTTATTACCTTTTGAGCAAATACAAATGTCTCAGTCTTACTTTCTGTCCTAGGCTCTGTCTAGCTATTCCCCATCCACATCCTGAGGATCTTGCTGCCGTGAAGCCAATATAACATTTATCTTCCCTTTCAAACTCCACAGTCACTGCCCCCAATCTGATGGATCTTCAGAAACCCTTTAATAAAGACCGTAGAAAAGTCCTACATGTATGAGGTGGGGTCAGCGCAAGCCTTCTGAAACACATTCACTAACACATTGCACCTGCCAAATAAAATGGTTTTCTTGTAGTTTGTTTTGTTTTGATTTTTTTGTTTTGTTTTGCTTTGCTTTTTTACACAACCAGTCTTTAGAATGAATATTTCTAGAAACAGGCTATCATTTGGGATTGATTAGACTTCCCCTCATCAAGGAATTGTACCAAGTTTGGATAATTCACTGCTTAGACAGTGTGGTGACATGTTGAATTTTCAGTATTTGTTCACCTAATGCTTTTAAATCCTGAATTATATACCTGCCACAGGGATTATCCTGCATAAATATTACATGCAGCATTTACAAGAGGGTCCCAGCTTTCCTCCTATAATCTCTTCTTCTGGAAGGACGTGGACATAAAGCTTAGACCTGAAGAGCCACTGAGATTTTGAAAAGGTCACATTGGCCAGCCATAATTTACCCTGTGTGTCTTTCAGTGAGAGGCAGACTTTTGGTTGACAGAGCTTGATTATTTTTGACATAAAAGATTCCACAGATCATTATAAGGAGGTATAATTTCCAAACTGCACAAACCTGGAGGAAAAAAATCAATATGATAGATTGGAAAATGAAAAAGTAACAGATTTGAGAAACTAACTCAGCTCAGGGGATAAGCACTAAATAGAAATATACACCAAATTTGCCCCTGCAATGCCTGAAGGGTCTGAGAATGTTTGATTTTCCCTTGTCCTTCATATTAGGGAACTAATAACTTTATGAAGAATTATAATTAATAAGGTATTTGGGGATAGTATGGTATTGGAAAACTTTACAATATTTTCATGTTTGATCTAACTCAGTTATTTAAAGATAGAAGATAAATACACTTGGGTAAATATAACAACTTTTTCTTTTGTTATAAATTGCCAATAACAGCAATTAACTTTTCTCCTGAAATATAAAACATGATGTAAAAATATATTTCTCTACTCAATTCTCTTGTTCTCTTTTATCAAATCTTTTGCTGCTTTATTTGGTACAGTGAGGCTCAACCTTGAATCTCAAATGCATATGAAGTAGCATTTTAATTACTAGTAAATATTGAGTTTTGATGAATCTATATGTTTGCTTGCACGCATGTGCATGCCAGCCTATATGTGTGTATATGTGTGTATGTGAGAGTCCACTTGTTCCATAGCGTGTACATGTGAATACACTTATGGCCCAGTGTGTGTATATGAGTGTGTGCATGAGAATACACTTGTTCCACAGTGTGTAGACGTGTGTATATGCCTGTGAGATGGCACACTTGTGCTGCAGTGTGTACATGTGTGTGTATATGAGGGTACACTTATATCAGCCATGATGTGCACATCTGTATGTGTGTACTTTGGGGTACACTTTTGCCACAGTGTTCCTGTAGAGGTCCTAGGAATACCGCCAGTGTCCATCCTCACCTTCTACCTTGCTTTAGATGTTTTAGATGAAAAACATCTCTTTTTCAGATGTTTGCTGGGGCTTTTGGAGGCCAGCTACCTTAACAGCTTCTGTGCCTCCTCCTGTTCCTGTCTCACACTTTGTGTCGAAACACGGGAACTGCAGCTGTGTACCACTTGCCAGGCTTTCTGTGAGTGCTCTGGACTCGAATCCACTTCTTCACACTTGCATGCCTCTCATTCCCTGGTCCTTACGTCTTTTCAGAGGGTTTATTCAATTCACATTTCATGATTTTGAAAATGTGAGAAAGTCTATACTGTTTGGAGAGTGTGTAACTTTTGAGGATTATGCCTATTATTTAAGAAAACCATCTAAATTATTTTAACATGGAATTTATTTTAATTCTAAAATAATTCCAATTGCCTTTTAAAATAAAAAGTAGATATAAATGTGGAAAATGGCTCATGCTCCAATTATACAATAGGCCAAATTTTTATGCAATGTACATATTTTGTAACCATTTAATGGCCTGATCTAGAGATATGGAAAATAGTATAGTAAATACTCTCACCTGAATATCAAAATCAAATTCTTAAGGTCTGAAACCCTGGGGTACTGAGGAGACTCAGTTCCAAGTTAATCAATGAAGGTTGCTAGGAAGTGGACATTAGGAAATTTAGTCAATTGTGTACTTATAGATAAGGAAAGACATTTTCTTATGAATAATATTGGAAACACAAAGCATCTAGTTTTAGGTGTTATGAAGGACAATGTGCTAGTATTTCTGAATACAGGAACTTATAGATACATAAAGTTTGTTCTACGTTGGTATCACAGTTCATTCATTTCTCATGGAATCACTGTCACTGATCTTATACTTCATTCATCTCTACAGAAATCAGGTTAGGAGACCAAGGTTTAGTAAGGTTCTTAGTGTCAAGTCAAGTATGTATCCCTATTGTTTTAAGCACCAGGTTAACTCTGGGAGGTGCTGCTAACTCTGACACCATTAGAATTTCAGTTGTTCATCAGAACACACACACACACACACACACACAGAACCACAGAAAAATCTAGAGACAAACACAGTAACACAGTTTAGTTCAAGCTGTTCTGTCTGGTATTGCTCCCCTTTGACTTGAAGGTGCTACATCCTAGAGCCCACCTCTTTTTATTGAGCTTAGATCAGGGGCGTTTGTTTCAGGAATGTGCCAAGTTTCCCCCAATTGGTATGTCCAGCGTGAAATTCCGTAGTACATCCTTTGATCTCTCTCTCCCTCTCTGAGTGAGAAAAAAAAATCCTTACTTTTGCATTTTCAGATGTTTTCAAGTTAGCGTCTATTTTGGAAGCCTGGTCACGATGTGGTGATGATGACAATGGGATGCCATTTTGTGATTCTAACCTCTTTGCGTATGGATTTCTGGCAGCAGAAACAGAGAGCCAGAGCCTTACAGTTTGCCAGGATTACGTCTCAGCTCCTGCACAAAGCCTCCCTCTTCTTTCAACCACTATTTTTTCATCTGAATTCTAAGTATTCCTCTAAGTATGTACGCCACATTCAGTTCTAAGAGATTAAAGTTTCCATAGGAGGCCAGGCCCTCTATACAGTGGAATCAAACCAAGTGTGTTATTCTAAAATGTGGCATTTCCCAGTGTTTAACAAGCTGTGTTATATGCAAGGAAATATAATTGAATGCTAGTATTATATTTTGTGTTTGCCCCATTTTGACTAAGCTTTATGGTAAAATGTCCTTTTGTTACAGATATGGTTGTAATGAATATATTCTGAAGTCATTCTGCCAAATTTCCATGTTTATCTCTTTTCTGAAATTTGTATGTTGACTTAGTTATACATGTATATGAAATTTGATGTGTATGGTCAAACTATCCTCCAGCAAATATATATATATGTGTGTGTGTGTGTGTGTGTGTGTGTGTGTGTGTGAATATATATACTCTTCTAGGTATACCTGCTTCTAAATACACACAAATAGTCAACAGACTTTCATTATGCTTCAAATCTTTACCATTTTATTAAAAAAGATATTGTTCATTCTAAATATCTGGAAAAATGACACAGCTGTACATCTTAATAATTGTTTTTTTTTGTCTAGTTGAAACAGTGGAGCAGAGTACAATTTGATCACAAGAACATAGTTTACCCCTCTGTAGAGGCCACAAAACACATTTGGCTTGGGTTTTCAAAATGATGCTCTTGCCATAATAAAGTGCCATAAAGTTCAGAACTTCCCCCGACTTCTCAGAACCCACTCAGTCATTGTTGTAGCAGCTCCCTCTTTCTGTTTTTCATTCAGCTGCCTAGCAAACTTTCTTCTACCCACAGTTCCATCAAGACAATTGTAGAAGAGACTGATAGAGATGACCAGTGGTCCAGCAATGCATTATGGGAGAGTTCAGTCCAAGAGGGCAGACTCAGACATCTCAGAAAACATAGGGGGAACACAATTCTGACCTATTATTGAAGTAGGAGACTGTGTTCCCTACTGACGCCAGCCTGCTGGTGGCCAAGAAGAAGAATAACCAATTGACCCAATGGCCATTCTGCTCGGATTTGCAACCATGCAGTTTCTGACTTCCTCTCCTCAGCTGTGCCAAGGGTCAAACATTCAGCTGCCTGAGTTTCTGAGACTTTTCCAGCCAGCCCTTCACAAGCTGGTTTCCTGTGCACAGGGATGATTGGCATCCAGATGTGTCTCACAGTCAGGGTGGAAGATGCATATCAGTTTAGCTTCTGCTGGCACTTTAGCAGGTTTTGCTCTTGACTTCCCAAGTAGAACTTGCAAATTTGAGAATCACTCTGGTTGTTCCAATGGTAGGAACAGTATGTCTGATAATGCTCTTTCATGCAGGCAGCCCATTTAAATAGTGGGACTCTTTTTTGGGGTGTTAAGAACTTTCAAATGGATTTTGCTCCTGGGAAATTGGTAATGCTTGCAAGAATGCAGAGATCTCTTACCACAATAAACAAAGCAATTAATGTGTCTTTAATTTGCACCTCACCAAACAGAAAGGGTGCATTTATTCCATGTGACATGTAGGCAAATTTTTCCTTAAAAACAAAGTTTCATGCTGTGACTGCAATTAGTGTAATTGTCAGCACTTCTTTAAAAACAAATATGTATTAAGAGAAATGCCAGCGTTGTGCCCTCCTCTGGTGTGAAAATGAGACAATCAAAATCTATTGTAATTACCTCAGTGATATTATAATTAGCAATGATTAAGTTATTCCATGCTGCTTTTTTCCTCTTGGCTACAATTAAAAAAGTATATATCTTTCCAGTGCACACTACTGTGATCATTTTACCTCAATACATGTCTGGTAAGTGGATAAATTAGAAGTAATTTTAAAGCAAACTCCGCTAAACCATATATCTTTCTTTTTAACTACCTTAACCCTCTACTTGCGTCTGTGTTTCCTGTTGCTTGCTGGTTTAAAAAAAAATGACTTTCTCCCTGGTTTCTCGGTCAGAACCCAAGCAAAGTTTTAAATAGTTCTAGAGAATGGCAGTTTCTTTGTTTGTTTTGTTAATTACAGATATTAGAATATGATTAATCATTCAGTTCTTGCCAAGCATGCTCACCTTGCTCCAATATACTACTCTGTTAATTACCGTTTTAAAAATAAATGTCTTAACATGCCAGCCAGCTGTGCATGCCAGCAAGAATCGGCCCTGGGTAGATGAATATCTCTGCATTTGGGTTAGAAAAGAATACAAAGTAGGTCACCCTTATAAATATCTTTCATACAACACAGATATCATTATTCTTTTTTTCCATAGATCCCTGAATATCCTCTCTCACTACTTACTGCTGATGGGTAAACTGAATTAGTGAGGAAAAGGATGATTGGATTACCACTTGTAGCCTAACTCGATTTGTGGAATAAGGGGGCCGTTGCAATGTGGCCTTCTGCATTTCAGATATTTAGAGCAGAATAGGCTCATTTGTCTATATGTCCATATGTCTTATTAGCAGTGTCTGGATTTCTGGTTTGTGTTTTCTTGTTTCTGTTAATTATGTCCCACAGCTGACCATGGTAGAGAGTAGAAATGCGATAGTTGATTCCTCCTTTGCAGGAAAGGTCGCTCCAGGAGGAAGTCACACCGATCTAGTGGTGCATAGGGACACACAGACTCATGTTGCTTCTTAGATGACAAGGGACTTAAAGACGATTTAATCTAGAAGGGCAGGATGGGCCAGTGGGGGAATTCGACTCACAAGGTTACAATGGGTTTGAGCACATATGTGAAAATCTTTCTAAGCCAGCAGTGACAAGTCATGTAAGAAAGACTTGTAAGGTGAGCAAAATATCCGTAATGGATTCTGTTGCTCTCCAGGAGTCTTCACATGCCTGAGCAGTAGCGTGGAAAGGCACGGTGGTAGGTTCAGTAGCCAGCAGTTCCCATGCTCAAGTGTTCAACCACTTGTTGAACAAGGTGTTTAGATTTTGATTTTGCCTTCAATAGTTCGCAAATGGAGTCTAGCGTACCTGCCCCTTCCCCTGCTATTCCCGTGGCACTGGGAAGAAGTCAGCAGTCAATGGCCATGTTGTCTTTTCTAGGGTGGTGTAGGTAACATAGTTTAGAGCCAATGTCTGAGCATGGGAAAGAGGACAATTCTGCCTTTCAGTGTTTTTGAGTTAAAGTGAGAGGAGCCATCCACTGTGATGTTTACAAGAGCAGGATCCAGGTATCTACTAAGGGAACACCAACGGTGAGTTCATTCTCCATCCAGAACATGATTTCTTAGTTCTACTTCTGTCTTCTGTCTGGGAGTCCCCTTTGCCAAGTGAATGTTTGTATCTGGATTCAAACAGTACCTTATTCTGTTCTCTGTGCTTTGTTAAAAGCTGAGGAGACTGTGATCATTTAACTGTTAGATCATATAGGAATTTCATGATTCTAAAGAAAATCCCACCAAAATCTTTCCTCCAGGCCCAATACCATCTTTGCTTTCAAGAAGTCACAGGGATTGGGATAATCTAAGCTCCTTGGATTTCATTTCATTGCACAATTTACTATATCTAAATGTAACCATTCTTTTTTTCTCTTGAGCTTCATATTTTAGAAAAGCCCCCAACTTTTTTGAACGAGATAATGTATTTTAAATGAGTGAATGACATTGATTCCAATACTCTATAAAAACTTAGACTAATATTAAGCATGGTAGGAATGTAATAGCTCAGTCAAATTTAATGCATTGTTGTTTAAAAAGTAAGTATTGCTATGTTGCAGTGTTTCATAGACTCGGCCCAGCATACCTGGGTTCTAATCCTGGCTTTTCCCTCTGTGTCTAATGTTACCCATAGCCTGGATTTCTCAATGGCTGACATGAAGATAAACAATCTTCTTCTCACTGGGATGTTTTAACCATAAGTATCTGAATATTGCTGTATAGTGCATGGAGAATGTTCCATAAATATTCACTATTAATATTGCTCCAGATTATGAACTCCTCTAGTTTTGCTTGATTATCCAACTGACAATGTTTTATTTTTAAAAATTCATCATACTTATATATTTAAAGCCTATAGGCATTTTTTATTAATGTTTAAAAGAAAAAGCCTAGGGGAACCAAACTTTAAATCTCAGAATCTACCTGGAGAAGAATAGAGAAGGAGGTGGGAAATGTCCGTTGAGTAAGTCTATATGGAGCTGCATGGTGGTTGAGAGCAAGCATATGGTCAGGAGGGGCTTTAGAGAAAGAGTAAGGAAGCTCACAGTACTGGAGGAAGCATGTTTCAAACAGAGATAAAAAGGAAAAGGAAAACTTAGCTCTCGTGAGTAATTCAAAACAGTGGGAAGACACAAAAAGGAGCAGGCATGCTGTAAAGGATTGTGCTACTGGTTTGGATGTCTGTAAGGAAAAGAACAGTATCTCATTAAAGGGATAATTATTCCACCTCTTCCTTTAACACAATTCAAGTACACCTACTTTTCTTGTTGCCTTTACCTCCCTAGGTAGTTATCCAACTGGACTGTCTTTTTTTTTAAAAACTTCATGTGCTTTAGTTTTATTCTAAATCAAGTCACATATATTGTTTCTAAAGTTTCATCATGACAAACTTAATCATTTATTTGTACTTGTACATGCTATTAAAATATATAAAAACAATTTTGAATGAAAATTTTATAAATTTTATTTTAAATATTGCCAAATGTTGAATAATTAATGCACTAAGTCTTAAGGGAAGAAACAACTGCATGTATCCACTAGAAGTAATTTTATTTTATTTTTATTTTATTTTACTATAACATCCCTCTCTCTGAAGAGGTAACCCTAAAATCATGTAGAAAATATGCTGAGGCTGGAGATAGTCAGCTGTCTTTTTTAGCTGATGTAGTTATCATTTAGCTATACTCCTGAACGCTTATTATTACCTAATGCATTGTTAATCTATCCTTAGCATTGGCTGTTCTTAAACTTTTTTCTCAATTTTTATCAAGTTTTTACATGTCCTCATTTTACATCTTTTAAATGACAGAACCAGAGATAGTATATTGAGAAAGAGAATTCTTTCTTTCTCTGGCAAGTGGGCCAGAGATGTGGAAAAGAGACAGATGCTCAAAGGGCTGTCACTGTACTGTTTGTTAAGAAGCTTTGTACCACTAACATTGTTTTGTCATTGTTGTTGCTTGCTTGCTTTTTATTTACCATCAGGTTTCTGTAAGCTTCACACAGCAGATAACTCAGATTTTTTTCTTATTTCTTTTTCTATGAGTAGCATTCTGTTTTGGAACACAATATTCAAATTTTTGTTGTATTAGTAGAGATAAATTCATTCTACTTGTCAAAGTTATTTATTCTAACACATTTCTATCAGTATGCTTTAATTTTTCTTGAAATTACACAAGTAAATGGGACTAGAGACCCAAGGAAGATTGCATACATTACCAAAATCTGTACCACCACATTCTTTCAGTGGGTGTAGATTATAGCGCAAATTCTATTTGGTCTTAATAATAAAAACCCAGAGTCAGATTTTAGGGGGTGAAAGCTGAAAGGTCAGAGAAACAAAGCAGCCAGTCACTAGTTCTTACCTTTATGAAATCCTCAGAATGAGTAGGGTATCCTGTCTCTACAAGTCTTCAAACTAAATACTGTCTCTATGAAAGTTTAGACTGAATCCAGAGCTCCTGTGTCCTCCTGCCTTATATTCCTCTCTCTGCCCAGCCATATCACTTCATGACTTCACATCCCTAATGCTGGGATAAAAGATGTGATCCACCACTGCTTGGTTCTTTTTCTCTTTTAGACTGATTCAGTCTCGTGTAGCCCATGGTAGCCTTGAACTCACAGAGATTCATCTGCCTCTGTCTCCTGAATGCTGGGAATAAAGGTGTGTATGACCACTGCCTGGCCTCTATAGCTAACTAAACTAGTTTGGCTAACTCCACACTCTGATCTTCAAGCAAGCTTCATATGTTAAAGCACACACACATGCAAAATATCACCATATATATAATATCCTAAACTTCACAAATTGAAATATTTATTTCATTTTGACTTCCTTTAATTTACATTCTATGAAAGTTTTTCTTTTAAGAATTACTTCTTATATCTGTTGAAGCTACCAGTATAAAACAGAGAAAAATGGGTAGTTCATAGATAGCAGAAACCTATTCTCAGAGTGAGAAGAGTTGCAAAATCCAGACCTAGGAAAAAGATTTGGTGTCTGGTAAATGGCTTGCATCTTGTTTTTCAGATAACAACGTTTTTGTTGTATATCTCAAAGACCAAGGTTGCACATGACCTCTTTTTTATTTTTCTTTAAAACCATGAAGCCTATTTATCTATTGCTATCTTATGGATTCTTTGTCAAAGGGATCTCACAGATCCTCTCCTCAACCAACCACCACAGGCTATTGCTAAGGCTATTGATTATCTTCACTCTGTTGAGTGGAGACACTACTTATATCACTGAATATGGAAAAGTGTACCTTGTGTCCAAATAGAAGCTTCTCTATTATTAAGTATCATTCATGGTTCTGGAAAAAAGTACATTACATGCTACAAGATGAAAATCATAATCACCAATATCTCCCAGCTGCCAACTCTTAGGGCTATGACAGTAATATGTCTGCAGGATGTATTAAAATGGCACAAATGTTATGGGAGTAAGCAACCCTTCTTTTGCATTCTATCAAGGTCCACTTCATAGACAGACCCAGTAACTGATACTGATAAAGTGGTCAGGATCCTGAGACTAGGTAGCTCAGGCGCCTAGGGAGAGAGAGAGAGAGAGAGAGAGAGAGAGAAGAATAAATGAATGAATGAATGTGTTGGGTGGTCAGGGAAGTGGAAAGGATCTGGGAAAAGTTGGGTAAGAGAAAAGAATATCATGAATGTGTATCATTTCAAAAATTTTTATATAAAAATTTAAATGCATTGGATTATAAACTTTGTCGCTTTGGCAAATACACTGGATTATAAGAGTTGCTGCTTTCGCCATAGGTAAGAGGAAGTCCATGTGAAGTAGTGAGTGTCTGTTGTTCACTCTCGAATGACCAATGAATCACTTTGGGTATAATGACTCATTGAGCTTCCTTACTACCTTTATAAATCGGTAATTCTGACATTTCTCATTTAAGGTAAAACAGGAAACATAACTCATTAACTTTAAGTGTCTTTCAGTATAGTTTCATGTTACTAAACACAGTCTCAATCCTGGGTGTCTTTTAATTTCAAAGTACCTTAAGTAGAACTCACAATTTAATTCTTAGCAAGGGCAACTATTTTGACAATACTTTCTTTAATTTTCAGTGAGTAATTTTAATCATTTTCTTGAATTGGAAAGTATGTATTTACCAACTTAATGCAGGTCAGATCAACAGGCATCTTTTACATATGGATCTGGACCTAGATTTGAATTTTGAGGTGAGGGTGATGGTGGAAGGGGTCCAGAACCCCATGTTATTTCAGTGCCAGGTGGTGAAGCAGAACTCTGAATCAGATGTTTCCCCAGACCCCCTAGGAGGAACAATATCAATCTGTGATGTAACAAGTGTGCATTTTCTTAGTCTCGTGTTTGCAAATCTGTGATGAGAGCCCTGGCAAGCTGCCATGGTGGCTAATTGTTGTTTGGAAGTTAAAACAGGGATGAGTGGAAACTAACTAGTCTGATGTTTGAGCATGTCACAATGCATTCTCTTAGAAAGAAGTATGGGGATCAGGCACATATTTTATGTAAAACAGAGACACAGATCTGTCCCTTATTTGTAGAGGAAAGACAGAAAGGTATGTCAAAGAGATACTTTCAGTAACAACTTGCCATTGTCATTCTGTCCTGGTAGAATATTAAATAACTTTGTTCTCATTGGGAAACCCAGCCCCCAATTAAAATCTTCCCTTCCACTGTGTTATGCAGTTTTCATAGTATCGACCCTAGTGATTTCTCAAAACAGGTTAGTGTGTGCAGAAGAGACTGGAGACTTCAAGTTTCCTTATTAACAAGACTTAGGAGTCAGAGCCATAGTTCTTGTTTTAAAAGTTGTTAGCGGAATCTGCCTATAGCAGAAATCAATGCCAATGGTTGGCAGAGAAACATCACAGAGTAGAGAACTGTCGTATCATTTTCAGACTCTGAGAGCGGTCAAGCCCTTTCCTCCCATCTCTACCCTTGGACTACAGTACTGTATTTTTTGTTTTCTAATCAAGTTTGATGTTGAAAGTGGTTGTCAATACTTTGAGACAATCGACAGAAGGAACTGCTGCTTTCTATTTTAGTAGTTTTTTTTAAGTGTAAAAATAGGGATACCCTTTGACCATGGCATGTTCAGTTATTGGTGCTTGTTTGCACGGTGCCCAGGCCTCCTTGCAGGACAGTACCTACAGTACGACACAGCAGACATTTATGTATTGTCCATCTTTCCAGTTAAGATTATTGCTTGCATGGTTATAGGGAATCAACCCCTTTCTCTATTTTAACTCCTTGCTTTTCAGTGTGATTGTGTAACCAACAGTATCAGTAGCAACACGTAAGAGCCTGGAGAAAATACAAAATTCTACTTCCTTATTTCCAACCACCTGAAGCAAAGACTGAATTTTGGCCAAGAGATCAAAGGTTTCCTTTGTATCTTACATTTTGACACACACTGTTCTTACTCTGTGAGGTCACTGCCATGTCAACCTTGTTCACTGTGTGTTTAGATGTGGGGGCAGCCTGATTTCTTTATTCCCTATGTCCTCTTCTCTTTTCTGAATGTCAAGAAGTGCAGGTAATCTTTCTAGCCATTTTACGTGACCAGGAAGAAAAATGGCAACCCAGAGCCTTTTTTCATAATAGACCGGTGTCCTTAAGTGTGCTCTTCACAGACTCAAAGATATAACTGTCAAAGCTGCTATCTCAGACTGCACAAGACAGCTCTCACTCATGTGAGTGCCTTGCTGGATCTCTTTATCTGTCCATCCTTGAGGTTAAGACTGCTGAAGACAGGTGTCAAAATTCTTTTCCTTATTTTTATCTGAGAGGAACAAATATTGATATACAAATACATTGTTCCCGTGCATCTTGGTCAAAATAAATAAATAGCATGTAATACTTCTGTAATGTGACTTCTGTCTTGTCTACTCAACTATCAAGGATAAACTAGAATGCAAGCTTGCTAATAGAAGAGACTGTGTCATGTTTGCATCTGGGCTCTTATACACAGTAGAAGAAGCAGACATAGGCATCCCTTAGTTTGTGTGGGGTGCTATAGTGAAATATTTATTATAAACTGGTAGGCTTCAAATAACAGAATTTAATTTTTTATGGAGTCATCCAAGTGCAAGGCCCTCACAGACTCGGTATCTGGTGAGGACTTTTGGATTTACAAATAGTACCCATTGAATTCACATTATAAAAAAGGACAAGATACATTTTTGAGGTCTTTTGCATGAAAGAACTAGTTTCGTTTTTTGTGGATCATGATCAATCATGCCAAATACTCCCTTATCCTAGCAATAAACATCATAGGAGTTGGTCTTTAACACAAGGATTTAGACAGTTTCTGATCTGTCTAGACAGCAGAAACACTCATGACAATTTACTTAAAGTGAGTGGGTGAAGTATAGTCTTGCCCATGGGAATTCAGTACAATCTCATGAAGAGAGGGTATTTATTATTATGTACTTTTACCTTAGTGCATACATATGTGATATAAAATCAAGCTTAGATAATTGACTCTAAATAGTATATATTTCCTATAGAATCAGACTATTACATACATGGTTCTTAATAAGTATGTGGTCATCAATCACTCAAATTTATATACATATGATACATACTTCAAAAACTTACACCTTAAGTATAATCTGTATTAAATATATATTCATCTGCTGCCCTGGAGAGTTAAATAAACATTCACATCATATCTATTAGGATAGAGCATTGAAATGCAGAAGTGATTTCAAATTATTCTCTTTATGAATGGTGGTAAACCTGTAATATTATTTCATCCAATTTATATGAATTATTCATGTTAATTTAAGAAAACATAGCTGTGGTGAAAAAAGGGAAACATAATTCTGAAAAGAATTATCACAGATTTCATGCCTACAAACCTTCCCAAGTGTGGTGGTACAGTACAGTAGGGTTATGTTGTAATTGGAAAAGGAATGTAAAACAACCAAAGAAGATTTTTTCCATACAATTAGAAAAATATATTAATCTTATGTTCATGTAGAGCAGACTTACTGTTTCTTGTTCATAACACATGCTAGGAACACCGATAGAGACAGAATTGAACTGCTATCACAGGAAAAGTTTTCTCAATGTCCGCATTTAGAACTTATAAACAATATTGTGGTTAATGAGCTTCTACATTTAACTATCATGAAAATTTTAATCAGGTGACAAATTTATGATGACGTTATAGTCTTTTAATTTTGAAGCTCAAGGAAGTACTCTATTGGAAGGGAAGAGATACAATTTCTGGAAATGTAATGAGGATTTTATAAAACAATGCTCTCACTGGTTTTCATTCATGAACAAACAGAAGGGACAAAACTCCCCAAGGAAAGGCCATATATTTGGGCAGAAGAAAGAGCATGTGGAATACCCATGACATATGACATGAGATATTTATCAAAAAGTGCATATGAATGTACATCTCTTATGGGGGCAAGGGTCTACATATACACACATGTCCACAGCCCCACTCGGTTGACTTTGAAATATAATTTTCCTGACATCTTTAAAATAGCATCCCAATTATAATTTCACTGTATTTTTTGTATTTATTGGCCTTAAGTATTTTGGTACATTATATTTTGATTTTTCCATTTCTCTACTCATCCTATATCTTCCCCCACTACCTACTCACTCAATTTCTCAATTTCATGTTCTCTCTCTCTCTCTCTCTCTCTCAAACACACCACACACGCGCGCACACACACACACACACACGCACAAATGCCAAAACACAAACAAAAGCACAAATCATGGGCAACTACTCCTGAGCATGGAGTTTGCTGTGGCAAATGGTTGCTATATCCATTAGCATTCCATTGGAGAAAATGGATTGCTCCTCTCACAGCAGTAATCAATTGTAAATAGCTTCTTGCACAGGGTGAACATTTGTGTCTACTTTCGCTTCTCTATTGTTGGGATTTTGTGTGACTTGAACTTGTGGAGATTTGCGCATGCTATTACAGGTTCCATGAGTTCATCAGACCTGTTGTGTCTGGGAGAATCTGGATGCTTGAAGTCATCCACCACCTTCGGGTCTTTGAATCTTTCTGCCTCTGCTTCCATACAGATTCCCAAAGGCTTGAGGAGAGGGGTTTTAAAAAGACATCCCATTTAAGGATGAGTGCATGAAAGTCTCTCAAATTGTCTAATTGTAGATCTGTGTCTTGATATCACCTACTGCAAGAAAAAGCTTCTCTGATTAGGGGTAAACAAATCTATGGTTCTAACAATACACCCTCGTGTGTCATTTTTTGCTATGTTACTATAGCAGAATAATAGTGGAAGTTTTCCCCCTAGGATCCATGACTTACCTAAGCTCTGGTTCTTGGTCTCTTTAGCAGCATAAAATATGAGTTTTATCTCATGGAATAAGCCTTAATCCCAATTAAACAGAGCTTGGTTACTCCGATAACATTTGTGCCATTATTGAACCAATATATCTTTATCATTGGGTAGGTTGCAAGGTTTGTAACTGGGGTATATTGATGATTACTTTCTCCTTTAATAACATAAATAGTACCTTTCAGCACCATGATTGCTATTCAGTATGGGTGATGCTTCTAGTTGGGCACCGGGTAGGTTTCTTTATGTTTGATGACATAGAGATATCACATATGTGTTGTCTTCAGCAATACATTATTATAATCAGGCTATGGAGGAAAACGTATAGCATTGGCAATAGCATGTAATGCTCAAAGGGTATTCAATGACTCAACAAGATGTAATCCACCCATTCCTGGAAGTGAGACTGTATTTTGTGGAATGAAATATGTAGTTGGGGAATTGTTTCTCCTTTTTTATGGTGACACCATTTAAATTACTTTAATATGTACATATAATTTAGTAAGCTGCTATTGTAATAAGTTTCCAAATGGCTTTTCAAAAGACCTTCTGTGTCAGTTGTCCCTTTCTATAATTACCCCATGGACTCTTCCCTCTGATATCCATCTCCATTTAGTCTTCCTGTTAAAGTTTCTCCTTATCTGAATGAACCACCATGTTCTATTTACATTCCTTTAAAGATTCCTTCCTCTTACCTGCTCCATAAATTGCTAACTAATTCCTGTGGCTATTCTAATTGTAGCACACATATCTAAAGCTTTAAAACTAACACCCATGTAAGAGATACCATGTCATGTTGTTTTTACGGATAAGGGATAACTCACTAAGGAAGATTTTTTTGTCTACCACCATCTATTTAACCTTCAAATTTATCATTTCACTTTCTTAACAGCTGAATAATATCCCAATGTGTAAATGTACCACATTTTCAATATTTATTCAGTTTGCATGCACCTAGTCTGTTTCCATTTTCTGAATAACCTGGATTTGCCAATGTATTTTATAATTTCATTTTTCTTAACAGGTGAACATCCTATTACATAAACAGATCACAATTTCATTATCATTCATCAATCCATGAACATCTAGTCGGTTTCTAGTTTCTGGATATTATGAACAGAGCAGCAATGTACGTGGATAAGCACATTCTCTCTAGCAGAATATAGAGAGTCCTTTGGTATATGTCTAAGAGAGGCATAGCTAGGTCTTGAGGTGGATCTATTCCCAACTTTGAGGAAGTACTACACTGATTTCCATAGTGGTGACACCAGTGTTCACTCCAACCAACAATGTCAGCATATGCCATTGTTTGTTTTATTTATCTTGGTCATTCTGGTTAGAGGAAGATGAAGTCTCCAAGCAGCTTTACTTTGCATTTTCCTAATAGTTAAAGATGTTGGACATATTAAAAATATCTCTTGATCTTTTGTATTTCATTTTTTGAAAGCTCTCTGTTTAGTTCTATACTCCATTTTTAAATTGGGTTATGAATTTTCTTGATGATCAGTGTTTCTTTTATTTCAGTTCTTTGTAAACTCAAGATATCAACCCTTTGTCAGATCTATATTTTCTAAAGATTTTTATACATTTGTAGGCTGATATTTGCTTGAATGGTGGCATTCTTTATTTTTAGCGACATGAGGTACCTCTTCCTAATTGTTGGTATTAATGCCTGAGATATTGGGCTTCTATTCAAAAAGTTCTACCTGGGCCAATGAAGTCAAATGAATTACCTACTTTCTCTTCTATTTACATTAAGAGTCCTTGATCCATCTGCAGCTGATTTTTGTGAAGGGTGAGAGATAGGATCTATTTTCATTCCTCAGTATGAACTTACTCTGTTTTAATAGGACCATTCATTGAAGATACAATCTTTTGTACAATATCTGTTTTTTACTTCTTTGACAAAACTCAATTGTCAGTAAATGTGTACCATTATTCCTAGGTCTTTAATTTAATTTAATTGATCAACGTGTCCAAATTTATACCAATATCATGCCATTTTTATTGCTATAGTTCTGTAATACAACTTGAAATCTCAGATGATGGTAACTTCAGAATTATTTTATTATTCAGGATTGCTTTAACCTTTTTCTTCCTATACAAAGCTGAAATATATCTTTTCAAGGTCTGGAGAATTGTTTTGGAATTTTGATGGACATTGCATTGAATCTGTTAACAGCTTTTAGTAGGATGGGCATTTTCATAATATAAATCCTATTGATTCATGACCATGGTAGGGTACTTCTATCTTCTGCTATAATTTTCAATTTCTTTCTCCAATGCCATCTAGCTGTTTTTCTCACTTATTTTGTTAGAGTTATTCCATGAGTCTTTGTGGCTATTGGGAAAGGTAATGTTTCCCTGATTTCTCTTTCAATATGTTTGTCATTTGTATATAGGAAAGCTAGTGATTTTTGTATGTCAACATTGTATTCTATTTTTGATAAAAAATTTTGCCATTTCTAAAAGTTTCCTTGTGGAATATTTGTAAATAGAGATGGCTTGTTTGTTTCACAGCTATCCAGACACAAATAATCACACAGAAACTATATTAATTACAACACTTCTTGGCCAATGATTCAGGCATATTTCTAGCTAGCTCTTACATCTTGGATAAGCCATTGATATTAATCAGTGTATCACCACGAGACTGTGACTTACTAGTAAAGGTTCTGGGCATCTGTCTAATTTAGCATCTACATGGTGTCTCCCTGATACTATGTACTCTCTCTATATATATCTCTGTTCAGATTTCCTGGCTGGCTTTACTCTGCTAAGCCATTCACTGAAACAATTTATTCATCAACCAATAAGAGCAGCGCATATGCAGAAGGACATCCCACACCATCTCCTCTTTTCTTTCTAATTTAAAAGGAAGGTTTTAACTTTAACTTATTAAATTACATATACAAAATAATTATCAAACAAGAAATCTAGTTACAATATTTACTCCATTTACATTCAGTAAATTAAGGAAAATACACTATCATCTATCCTATCTTTGTGAGTCTAAAGTTTCATATCTAATTTATCTTTTATCATAACTAAGGAAAATTATAATTATCTATTCAACTCCTCAAAGTTTCCAGAAAGATATAATATTACCTAAATAAACATGAAGTGTATTATAAGCAACTTCCAAAGTTCCAGAATTGCAGAGACATCTTGCTGCCTGGACAGTCACCCAAAGTTCTTCTGTAACATTGGAGCATCCATCTTCAGCCTACAGGCCCAAAAAATTCAGCAGATTTTTCCATGAAGCAGGAAATTAGAAGACCTGTNGCCAGAAGCAGACATGTCTCACTGTTGAGAAAAGTCTAAGTTCTTAAAATATTTAAATGCCATATTCTGTAGGTCTTTGAAAGGTTTAAAGATTATCTAACTGAAATATATCTCTGTATATCTAGAAAACCTAACTGACATGACTACAAGTTTGACTATTACAAATGACTATTTAGCTGCATTTCTTAATTTTACATTACATTTTTAAGTGAGCTGCACAAACACAATACTTTAAACAAGAGCAGAAACACATATACACAGTGTAATAAAACAACATTAAATTTGTATCGATAGACAAAGATTCATACCAATGTAAAGTATTCATTTCTATATCATATCCCCTATTAAATGAAGACAAACATCTACAAACAATTATTTTGGATATTTAGGCATTGTTTGCTTCAAACTGCTTCTTGCTTTTTATTGGGTAAAATATTTTTAGGGTACATGGAGAACGTTTGGGGGATTTTGGTCCATCAAACCATATTAATTTGGAAGGAGTCCAAAGGTTCTCATCTTCTGTGGAAACAAAAGTTAAACCTCTTTTCTAAAGCAACATATCCTTAGACCCAAATTTGGAAGTCAAGATACCGTTATGTTGGTTTAACTTAGCAGCCTCCAGACACAAATATCTCTCTGCAGTCAAAAATTTAAAAAAAAAATAACATTTATGATCCAGACTCTCTGTGCATATTCCATCTTTACATAGCTTATTTTTCTTTACTCATTAAATATTTGACTGTCTGTACTCTTTTATATTACTTAACTCTCTATACTATTTTTCTTGCTCTCCCAAGCCTACATACATTTTAAACACAGTATGATTGTTCAGAGGTTTATTTCTATCTGAATATGACTTTATTGGATATCTGTAATCATTTTATGACCAGGGGCTCTTCTTAAAATGCTAAACAATGTAACTAGGACTTACTGGCTTTGCCTTGTCCAAATGTCAGAAGTATGTTCACCACAAACTTTGTGAGTCATGATCACCATCCCAACATACCTCATCTCCTTGTTTTCATTCTGAGGTCAACACATCATTGAAATACACTGGCTGCTTAGCCCCAAAATGATCACACATAAACTGTATTAATTAAATCACTGCCTGGCCCATTAGCTCTAGGTGCTTATTATCTAACTCTTACATATTAATTTAACCCATCTCCATTAATCTGTGTATTGCCACATGGCAGTGGATAACTGGCAAAGTTTTAGCATGTCTAACTCTGGCAGCAGCTCCATGGCTTCTCTGTGACTCCTACTTCTTCTTCCCAGCATTTCCCTGACTACCTCTGTTCCCTGCACAGGGCCAAGACAGTTTCTTTATTAACCAATGCTATTCACAGCATGCAGAGGGGAATCCCACATCACTTCCCCTTTTCTCTTTAAATAAAAATAAAGACTTTATCTTAACATAGTAAAATTAAATATAAGAAAATAGGTATCAAGCAATAATTACAGTTACAATATTTATATTTACCTTATGTTTTATCATAACTAAGGAAAACTATAACTATCAATTCTTCAACTCCGTCAAAGACTTTAGAAGGATATACTATTACTGAAGTATACAATAAGTTTATTGTAAGCAGCTTCCAAAGCTCTAGAATTGACAGAGACATCTCATTGCCTGGACAGACTCCCAAAGTTCTTCTGTACCATTGGGGGGCATCTATCTTCAGTCTACTGGCTCGTAGCATCTGGCAAACTTTGCCATGAAGCAGGAAATTTTGAAGACAGTTCCACCTATATTGGCAGATTGTAAGTCACTTTCTTCTGTGTCATGCAAAATGTCTGTCAGATTCTTTGATGAATCAGGAACCCTGAAGGATGATCTCACTTTCTTTAGGCAACTTCAGCAGTCTCTCTTTCTGTGAGTCCTGCGTGCCCAGTCAAGCAGTTCAGGCCATAGCAGTTTCTTGTCCAGATGGCTAACAAACTCCACAAAGAACCTCTTCAATGTCCATCTTTTGTTAACTAATTATCTTTAAGAGGTCAGCCCAAGTTAGGGTGTAGCTTTCTGGGACCCAGAGAAAAATGGGCATATGGCCTAGGTGCTCTCTCTTTGTGGTTTCCATGCAGCACAGCTGAGAATGGACTTCTTGCTCCCATTTCGTGAGTTTTTCCCTTACAATAAATAAAAACATAATTGCTTTATTTTTTAGCTAGCCTAGTAATTTCCTGAATTGAGCTAACTTCTACAGTTGGTGTCCAAATCATGGTGCTTAGGTCTCCATCAGCTCTAGCCAGATACCGTCAGACTTCACACTTTGGAATCCTCAATGAGGGCGTTAGAACAGAGCACTGGACAGGAGATCCAGACTCTACAAAAGGCAGGAGTAAAAAGATTTTAAAAGATTGAGGAATTTATTGAAGTTGATGGCCAGGGACAAAAGGTACAAAGAAAAAAATTTAGCCTCATCAGTACATACTGAACTCCAGGATACCTTATCCAGAGTTTTAAGGTGATTATCACCAGAAAGAGCATCTGATACCAAATACCATAAGGTAGTCAAAGAATATACATGGAAGTCCGTATGTATGACTGATCTAAAGAAAATTAAACAAGCAATTGTATCTTATAGAATACATTTGTCCTTCATTACGGAAATGGTCAAAACGTGGGCTTCAAGGAACAAAGCAACACCACAAGACTGGATATGTTGTGCATGCATATTCATTGAATTTTAGGAAGTTTTTAATTTCTTTTTTATTTCTTCCTTGACCCAGTGGTAATTCAGATGATAACTGTTCAGTTTTTATGAGTTTGCAGGCTTTCTGTAGTTTGTGTTGTTGTTGAATTCTAATTTAACCCATCTTGATCTGATTAATATAATAATATATCTATTAGTATTCCAACTTGTCATATTTATTGAGATTAGCTTTGTAACTGAGTATGTGGTCAATTTTAAACAAGATTCCATGAGGTGCTGAGAAGAAGGTATATTCTTTTGTATTTGGGTGGAATGTTCTATAGATGCCTCTTAAGCCCATTTGAGCCATAACATCTGTTAGACCCTTTATTTCTCTGTTAAGTTTTTGTTTGGCAGACTTGTCCATTGGTGAGAGAGGAGTGTTGAAGTCTCCCAATTAATAGTGTGTGGGGTTTGATGTGTGATTTAAGCTTTAGTAATGTTTCTCTTAGAAATGTGGTTGCCCGTATATTTGGGGCATAAATGTTCATTCTAGAAACTTCATCTTGATAGATTTTTCCCATGATGAATATGAAATGTCCTACTTCATCTCTTTTGATTAATTTTAGTTAGAAATATATTTTGTTAGATATTAGGATAATTTTACCATATTGTTTCTTAGGTCCATTTGATTGGAAAATCTTTTCTCAGCCATTTACTCTGAGGTAATATCTATTTTTGAAGTTGAGGTATATTTCCTGTATGGAGCATAAAGAAGGATCCCTGCATTTGTGCTTTCTTTATTGCCTCTATTTCAATTTTTAAATCTTGAATGATATCCTTTACCTGTTTGATTGTTTCCCCCCCCCCTTGGCTTTCTTTAAGGGACTTACTGATTTCTTCCAATTTTTTCTTTGTCTTTTCTTATATTTCTATAAGACAATTTCTCTTTTCCTCTTTAAGGACCTATATCTTCATAGAGCTATTTTTAAAATTGTTTTCTTCTGCTTCATCTATGTTGGGATGTTCCAGTCTTGATGTTGTGGTGCCATATTGCTTTTTATGTTGGTGAATGTATTCTTACTACCATCTGCCCATCTTTTCATTCAACTGGTGCAGGCAGTGATTGTGTTTCTAGGGAACTGCTGCTTTTGCGGGGTATGTTTGGCCAGAGAGAGGGTAATCAATGATTTGGGGTAACTGACTGGGTCTTATAGGTTAGTGTCCAATGGATGGGGGTGGTGGTGGAGCAACCTTCCAGCACTACTGTTACCTGCTAGCTGACTTATGGGGCTGAGATGGGAAGGGGAAGGGCACAGAATGGGGCTTAGGCCCTAAGATTCTTGATAGTTTCGCTGGGATACCTGTCACTCATCTCTTCTTTCAACTGTTGCGGCAGGTGCTTGTGTCTAGGGGCTGCTGAACTTACAGGGAAAGTTTGTCCAGAGGGAAACGGAAAGGTTCCTCCTGTTATATTGTTACAATGTTTTCTTCCCCTTATTTCTTCTGAAATGTTTTTTTTGTGTGTGTGTGTCTTTTGGGTATGGTTTACCTTTTCTTCACACTGTAGTTTCACTCCTAGTGTCTTCTGGAGAACTAGATTGGTGAACAGAACTGTTTCCATTCACTTTTCCCATGAAGCATTTTTATTTTTCTGTCCATTATGAAGGATAGTTGTGCTGGGTATAGTAGTTTGTGTTGCCATCTATGGTCTTTCACAGCTTATAGAACACCCATCCAGACTTCTTATCTTTCAGCCTCTCCTTTGACACTTGGGTGTTATCATACAGGGCCTGTCTTTCTATATAACTTGTTGCTTTTCCTTTGTAACATTTAAAATCCTTTCTTTGTTCTGTATATTTCATGCTTGATTCTTAAGTGTTGTGGAAAGGTGTTTTTTCTTGTTGTATTATGTTTTTTATGGTTCTGCCTATTCAGTGCTTGATATACCTTTGTAACCTTATAGGCATTGTTTTCATTAGATTAGTGAGATTTTCTCATATGATTTTATTTTCTGTTCTAACCTTGGTTTCTTCCTCCTCTATACTTACTATTTGTAGATTTGATATTTTATAATATTCCAGATTTTCTGGATGTTTTGTGCTTGATTTATTTTTCTTATTTTAGATTTTGCATTTTCTTTAACTGGACTTTCTATTTCTCTTTCTTCTCTATTATTTCAAAGATCTAGAATTCTGTCTTTCATGTCTTTTAATCTGTTGATGAGGCTTTCCTCTGAGGCTTTTGTTTAACATAATGAATTTTTCATTTCCAATGTTACTTCAGTTTGGTTTTCTTTTAGTAATTCTATTTCTTTGTTAATTCTATCTACTTTTATGTCTTGGCTTGTTCTCATTATTTCATTCAACTATATGTTTGCTCTTTCAATATCTTAATTAAAACTTTTATTCATGTAACCTTTAAGGTCTTTGAACATATTCATAATTGCTATTAGGCTAGGTTTGTTCTTCAGCTAATTTGTTTTACTTGTGGCCTATTTCAACAGGGTTTCTTGCTTCTAGAGAAGGCACGTTGTCCTGTTTGTTCATGTTTTTGTAACAGGACTTACTATCTGGGTTTATTAAGTTTGTGGTGTTTCTTGGTATAGCTATCAGGTCTTGCCTTTGTTGGTTATGTACTTGGTTCTTTGGTTGCTCATGCTACAATCTGACATGTTATAGAATAGAGACTTATGCTTGGTTTTCAGTCTTGGTATCACTCTGGGTTTTAGGATTTATGCTCTGACTAGTCCAAGATCTGAAGTTCCTGTTGGAGCTCTCGCTTCATCTCAAAGCAGCCCCAGATCAGAACAGTAGCTGTGGTGGGTAAAAGGGTAGAAAATAAGGAAAGGGACAACTCTGGAATTCTTTTAAACAGAATGTGGGATCCAGTTCCATGAATGGTGACAGATGCTGAATGATGACATAGCTGGCTTTTGTCATGAATTGTAGTAATTTTGAATGAGATGAATGTGGGCTACAAGGAAGGGATGAGGCTTGCAGACAGCTGAGGCCTAAGAGTACTCTGGATATCGCAAAATGAAGGATGGGCAAGTGTATTGGGTAGCCTACCTGTCTTCCACCAAGTATGTCAGCTGTAGGACTCCTGATGGATAGTGGTTCTGTGAGTTAGTGGGGAGTCACAAAGGAACAGAGAGGAAAAACTCAAGGGGAAGTATGGAAGAACCAGGGGAATCCTGGGTCTACACTATAAACAGATAGTTCACTGAAAGAATATGTTAAATTAAAAAAAAATCATGAGCAAAAGATCCAGAAAATCTAGCCAATGGTGGGGGCACATAGGTTTATTCACAGAACTTGGAAAGCAGAGCCAGTTAGAGCTCTATGTTGGAGGCTAACCTGGTCTACAGAGTGAGTTCCAGGATAGCCAGGACTACACAGAGAAACTCTCTCTCAAATCTCAAACAAACAAACAAACAAACAGACAAACAAACAAACCCATAAAAGTCCAGGAAATCTGGGAAAGATCAACTCTAAAAAGAAGTGCAGAGGTAGAAGAAACTCAGGTTACAGGCATACAAAATAGAAATCCCAAGGGACTGGAAGTGGGTTGGGAGGAGAGCTTTCACTAGGTTTCAAATCTACTCATTGAACTAATAACAATCCAAGTAATACTTTTTAATTGTTTGTATGATGAACTGACCAAAAGTAGGACAAGAATGTTGAATTTTAATAATAATCTGACAGAATATTGCCAACTTTTGAGAACTTTCTTAACCTTGACATTTGTTAAAAGCCAAAATTTGCAACAAGAGGCCCTAGATTTTGAGTTTCTGTGGACTTTGTAAAGGAAATTATGTTACAGCTATAGGAAAATACAACCCATTCATTCTTTTTGTATAACATAAGAACAACACCTCAGTTATATATGGTACAAATATATCTACATGAATATGTTGATATGTAATGAGTTTCTTCTGTTGGTATTGCCTCCATCTTCTTGAGTCACATGGCTTTATCATCTTGTGATAGTGTCATAAAGGATGCTTTATTGAGGACATTAACAAAAAATGTTATAGTAGTAGAACCATTTTATTCTGAATCAATAGTGTGATTTTTTCCCCAACATGTGAATTTATGTGATTAATTTGCTTTGAAAAATTATGTAAGATAGAGTATTATAAAATGGCATTAATTATTTAAATGATTTTTGGGAGAAACTTGTATCCTTTAATAATTGACAGAATTATTTTTAGTATATTCTTTTAACAGTAAGGCAATATCCTTTATTTTTCCCACACATGCGGTGACTAAGAATAAAGAAGTTCCAAAAAAGACAGACAGAATTCATGATCTTCAGTTAGCATATACAAAGAATTCCATTATTATATGCAAATCATGCATCCCTCTAGAGTTTGAACTTCTTTGCTTTAAACAAATATTCTTGGCTACCATTTTGTGTACCTTGATAATTTGCTTGGCAAAGATGCATGGATTATTCTGCATAGATTTGTTTCTGTCCACCCTCAGCTTTATTTATTATACATTTCAGACTAGCAAGGTGCTAACTTTTTAGCCCTTGTTGAACTCTCTAGTACAACAACAAAAGGCTTTACACTTTGTATTTCTCTTTGAATGTCTCTAAATCTGTTTGATGATAAGGTCTTTATTTTCATATCTGTTACTCCTATGCTTATGAGAGATTCTCATTTTAGTTTTCAGCTAGTCTCTCTCTCTCTCTCTCTCTCTCTCTCTCTCTCTCTCTCTATTTCTCACCTTAGGCTATTGGAGGCCTTTAAGTCAGGAAGTGTAGATCTTAAAAGGTCTCTGAAGGCTATGGTGTTGAATAAGCTGTTAAGCAAGAGAATTGGGAGTCCTTTGTCATTCTGAGAAACAGCATTGATTGATGTGAGCTGGGCTCAGTATTGGTTTTAGATAAACAAGACAAAGGCAAAGATTGAGAGTAACTGTTGAGGCTAAGGTTTAGAAAAGGTGGTTTCAGGAAAAAAATGTCAACAAAATAACAAGGAACTTTGTTATTTCTCTATTGACTTTCCCTTCAGCTGAGTTCATGTTAAAAAAGATGTGAACAGAGCCACTTCCTACACCAGCAGGTCATGTTCTTCACAGATGGGGGTTCCATTCACTTCCCCCTTTCTGTGGAAGGAAGGAAGCTTAACCTCACATCTTGCAGGGTGATAGCTATTGTAGTGGGATGTACAAAAATATAAAAAACAAAATAAAACAAAAGCTATGAACACTGCAAAATTCAATATCCCTAAGTGTGGAAGACTAACTTATCTCCACAGAAGTCCAGAGAAAAGGTATTGGAATAACAGAAAATATTGCTTTTATCGATACAGAAGGTGTTGCTCTGTAGTTCATAGAGAGAGACTTTTGCTATTATAAAAGCAAACAAAAACATTTGGTATAATTAGATCTATGCTAGTATAATTGGTGGTTTTCTAAAACCTTTATTTTGAGAAGATACATGGAAGAGTGATATCTCAAGATCATATGGCATTTTATAGAGGTATAGTTTGTACATGTCAATAAAACGATCAAATTCTTTTTCAAAAGTTAAGGTTTAAAAGTGATCAAGTGAAGGAAATATATTAACCTCTTCCAAGCAGCAAGATCTCATTTGGACTAGCAAGTATAATTGAAGACCAGCAACCTACTGCCATTCTCCCAAACCCAATCACATCTTGCACAAACCACAAAGGTTGGTTGAATAAAGAGGTTAGCATTTCCATCTTGCAGTCTTTACATCTGTGATTGCTCTATGGTCCTCTATAATATCCCCATATTAAGGCATCAAATTTAGCTTAAGTCTTTTCTAGGTTGACCCAATTTGTGTCTTATTAGTCTTCATGGAGCATAAGCTCCCTAAAGCCACATATAAGGGAGTTAGTGCAAAGTACAAGGATTCCGCTTGTTGTAAAGTATACCCACCATGATTCTACATCCTGACACAGGGGAACTAATCAAAACAGATATAGATGGGGTGAGGAGTACACAGGCAGAGATGAAGTGGGTAGAGGGAAGGCTAGAAAGGTTATAAATTCTGTATTCATAATTGAGATTGTCAATTTTGAAAAATTTAGTAAGGATGATTATCAAGAAGGAAAGGCTGGAGACAATTAGACCAGACTAGAAGTATATGCATTCAAGTGAAATTTCTTTTTTTTCCTAGAAAAATATCAGCCTTGACATTTCAAATAATTAGATAAGGCTTAAGTTGTCAAGAATTATATATAATCCCTTTTACTAAAAGTTGCATATCAAGGTAGATGTGGTCTAGAAAAATAATCTCAAGAATTTCTGTCATACAGAGAATAATCTTCTGTCCCACATACTAAGACTAGAAATTAAGAAAGCGAATAGGAAGCTTCATAACTGTATTGAAACTAAGTAGCATAATACTAGAAAATACAGGAATCAAAGATGTTTTAAACAGATACAAATATATATTAAATTTCAAGAAAACATATTCAATTTTGGAAGGTATAACTAAAACAGTTATAAGAAGAAAAATTATAGCTCTAAATGTGCAACTTTGAAAATAAAAGAATCTGAAAAGAGTAACCATAATATCTGTTTGAAAATTTAGCAAACAATGGAAAACTAGTCCAAACTATACAGAGAAGATAAAGAAATTAGTAGAGACAAAAGAAAATCTTAGAGAAATAAGGGAAACTATAAGACAATACTTTCATAGTAATAAAACTCATCCAGTCAACCAAGAGCAAAACAAAATAAAAGGGAAAGCACAGAAGTTATCAATATCACAAATAGACCTGAAACTTTGTACAGATGCCATAGCTGACAAAGGTCAATAAGGGGGTACTACAGTCAATTTTATATAAAATATGGCAATTTACGTGAAATGAACCAATTATACAAGAAACTCAAGTCACCACAATATCTAGTGCTGAAG
>LOEQ01005895.1:34484-67676 GCA_001685075.1 Bramus lutescens | reverse complement strand
CACCTGCCTCTGCCTCCCAAGTGCTGGGATTAAAGGCATGCGCCACCACCACCTAGCCATAAATTGAAGAGTTCTTATTGAGTTAGCAGAGAAAATCTCAAAACAGGCTAGTATTGACTCTGTTGTGTGGTTAATAGAATTCACTTGCATGAAGATTTGTCATGCAAAGGAGCAAGCCTGAGCAAGAAAAGACTATAAAATGTACAGCTCACAGAGAAAAGGCACACCAAAAAGGATGCTGCTAAATCCTGTGTTCAAAGAGATAAACAGTTAAAGAAAAGCCTGACGTTAACAGGAACAAAGGGAGTGGAGACCTTAGGACAAGATTCCACCCCGCTAAGTTTTCAACTTGTTTAAAAGAATTAAAGAAAAGCTTAGAGCTGAGTGTAGTGGCACATGCCTTTAACTTCAACACTGCCGAGGCAGAGGCATGCAGATCTTTGAGTTCTAAGACAGCCTGGTCTACAGAGCAAATTTCAGGACTGCTAAGCTTAGGCAGTGAAGGAAACCATCAAAAACAGAAAGCTGGTGAAGATATAATTGAACAAGGGGCTATGTTCTAGCACCTGCAATTACCAGATCTTGGCTCCAGCCATGTGTTTCTGGTTTAGAGACAAGGATAAAAGAAAAGGGTTACGAAATCTCTCTCTGCAACTAAGAAAAGCTGCTGAGGCCAGGCCAGGACAAGAGCGAATGGAGGCCCAGAGAGGCCATTGTGTGAACCTATGAAGGTGAAGCCTGGATTGCCTTGGAGACCCCAAGATGTTGGAGATCCCAGAGTCGTGGGATACCTGCCAAGGAGAGCTGCCAACAGAGAGTGGAACCAGCACAAGAGAAAGAAGTGTGTCGCAGTCAGCAAGGCTGAAAAGACCTGGAGATGTAAAGAGCAAAATGCAATTAGACTTGGAGATGTAGATTGTGGAGTTCGCCTTGCTGGTTTCAGTCTCACTTTGGTCCACTATTTCCTCACTATGCTCCCTTTCCTCCAATTTGCAATGGTAATGTATATCCTGTGCCATTGTATGCTGGCGGTATGTGAGCTGGTTTTGCATTTTGATTTTATAGTGGATTATAGTTAAGAGATTGCATGAATCTCAGAAGAGACTTTGAACATTGGACTTTTAAACAATGTTGAGATTATAATAGAGTGTGAGAATTTTTGAGGTTTTACTAAATATATTTTGCATTATGATATAGCTATGAGTCCACAGGGACCAAGGAGTAGAATGTGGCAGATTGAATAGAAAGAGCGCCATAGGCTCAGAGTGAGTGACACTATTGGAAAGTATGGCCTAGTTGAAGTAGGTGTGGCATTGATGGAGGAAGTGTGTCTCTAGTGATGGACTTTGAGGTATCAGATGCTCAAGTCAGGCCAGTGTGATAGTCTCTTCCTAATAGAATAAGCCAAGTATGATTCCTGCTAATAACAAACTCTATGCAGCTTTCAAAAGGCTTCCAGAAAAAAAAACTCTCAAATATTCAAACACACTATAATCAACATTTTAAAATAATTTTAAATTAAAATTTTTAAAAACACTGTGATATAATTACACATTGTGATTGTTGTGGTGTGATTATTACAATGACTAATAATTTTATATGGACTATTGCAGTACCCTCCTACCTGGCCATCCCTGCCTAAATCCTTAAGCATACCCTCACTGTTACTAAAAGAATACATATAAAACTATAATCTGACTGCACAACATCATTCCTTTATCATAGTTTCACATTCCCTGAAATAAAGTGCCAAAGTCTAAGCATCCTCTACAACCTAGCACACCCATCGCTCTGCATTATACGCTTCATTTCTCAGCTTTCAACTTCTTCCATACTCATTGCTCTTACCTGGAATATCCTTCAGCTCTTCTTCACTCAACATATTCATCTTTTAAAACCCACTTTGGCAGTGCAGGCCCTTAGTTAGTCCTAGGTTCTTGTAAGGTAAAAGTAGAATTTCGAATTCAAGGATAGCCTGAGCTACATAGCAACTTCAGGGCCAACATGGAAACTAAATGTGACCCTATCTCATAAAGTAACAACCAAAACCAACTTGGCCACATAACTGCCAATGTAAATCTAAAATCATATACCAGATTTATATGCTGATACTTGTGAAAACTACCAAAGACCCAAATGCTCTCATCACAGACTACGTGTCTGAGTCAGAAGACACAGAGTACAGACACCAATTCATTCCAGGTCAATACAAAGACTCAGTGTAAGGTCTGTCACAATCTTGTCATACTGAGACATGATTACACAGACAGAGACATGATCATCCCATGAGAAATAAGGCTACCTAATTTCAACATGTATCATGACATGGCTATTGGAATCTAGACAGTGTGGTTTAGAAAAATATGGGTCATATGTACATCACTGGAACAGGTAAGATAAACACAAGTAGACCAACAATACTAATTGGTTTTGCTTCTTGTAGCTTTTTTGTCTCTTGACAAATGTGCCAATAATACACACTGAAGAAAGAACTGTCTCTTTAAAAGGCAGTGGTGAGAAAGCTTGGCATCCACATATAAACAAATTAAATCAGATGCTTTTCCCACACAAAAGGAAAGTCAAAATGGATTAAAGACTTTCAGACCTACAACTATGAAAACACTAAATAGAAACCAAACAGAAACTCTTAGAGACCTAGGACTAGGCAAGGACTTTCTGAATAGGAATCTATGAGTCCAGCAAGTAACAAGCAGAAATCAATAGAGATTACAGCACAGTGTGAGGCATAAGAGCTTCTCCACAGCCAAGGGTCACAGCAGGGAGAAGAGACAGCCTACAGACTGGGATAAAATCTTTGCCAGTTAAACATCTGACAAAGGATTACTATCTAAAATAACATCTTAAAAAAATTCAACACCAAAAATATCCCATCAATACATGGATAAAGTAATTGAACAGACAGTCCTCAAAATATATACAACTTAGCCACTAAGTGTATGCAATAAAATTCAACATCCTTAGGCGGCAGGGAAAGGCAAGTTAAAATTGCAGGGAAACTCTATTTTGCCCGAGTCAGGATGGCTCCAACTAAGAAAAGAAACAATAAATTCTGTCAAAGACAGGAAAACAGCAACCCTTGTATCCTGTTGATGGAATGTAAAATCTGCAAAGCACAGAAAATCAGTGTGGAATGTCAAAGACAAAATTCAAAATAGAACAACCCCATGAGCCAACTGTACAGCACTTTCTTATATGTAACTAAAGGACTTTAAGTCTACATACACATCACAAAGACACATGGACCTGTACACAACAGTCAAGACATAGAATCAGCCTAGATGGTCATCAGCAGATGAATGTGTGTATGTGTATGTGTGTGTGTGTGTGTGAGAGAGAGAGAGAGACAGAGACAGAGAGAGAGACAGAGAGAGAAAGAAAGAGAGAGAGAGACAGACAGAGAGAGAAAGAGAGAGAGAGATTATATATTCATGGNAGGAAGGATGAAAGTAGAGAGGAATCTGTGTGGGGAGAAGAAGACTAAAATGGGGGAAAGGAGGAACAAGTGAGGCTGAAGGAATATAAATATAAGCAAAGTACATGATATAAATATGTGAAGATGTCATAATAAACCTATTATTATATACTCATTTTAAGAACACTATAGTTATAAAATTTTAATACATATATTTTATGCAACTTCCCTAAACAAGAATTATTCTCTACCTCTTCTACCACCCTAAAAACTAGTATTTATCAAATACACTTGGAAAAGTTACAACACTCTATGCTCCATTATAATTACAAGTTTAACCACAACTTCCACAAGTCTTTATGCCATATAAGCGTATCACTAATTGTCACCACTGAAAGCATAGATTGTCACATTTCTGGCATTCAACTGTAAGCCTCTTGAGAATAAAAGACTTTTATAGGCTCTGAAAACCACCAAATCCTAGAGGACTGGGACACGAAAAAAAAAAATGATAGCATCCAAAACACAAAAGACCTTTACAGGAAAAGACACTGCTGACTCAAGTATGCAGGCTGCGGCATGGCCTGACTCCAAGAACAAAGCCTTGCCAGAGAGCCTGGCCAATGCCTCAGGTGGACGAGGCAGACCTTATTAAAATGATGCTCAATTGTCAGCAGCCTCCTCACAACATTTTCCCTTGCATTGTTGTCTTTAGATTGTTCTCCCGACTTCCAAATCTCTGGAAATATCTAGAGAGTCTTTCAGTCAACCCCAATAGCCTTCCCACTTTCAATATTTCCTTGGACTTGGGTAATGATATATTGCTGTGATAGCACATTCTGCTCATAGCCAATAGCCTTTAAGATACCAGCCCACTTGGGTGTGGTTTCTTATAGTTTAAAAAGCAGAGGGAACAATCATGCACCCCAGTCTCTTGCTTCTGGCTCCCGTTCCAGCTGCTAGACTCTATTCCTGTTTGCGCTCAGAGGACTGTTGTTTAGGACGGTGATCTGTAAGATTTCCTCTTAAATAAATAACCCTTTTATTATCAATAATTCTGACTGGTGTGGGATTGTTTTACGGCATCAATATACAGTACATAAGAGTACTCATGAATATTTGTTAGCACGGTGTGTAGCTGGATAATTGTTGCATTATGAAACATTTCCATGTCTTTATCATAGGCCCCTCACTGGAGTGCTCTCTCTACTATATGCATGCTTCCACAGCAGTTTCTAATGCACAAATTGGTTATGAAGTAGACAGAGCCCTGAACACAACATGTCCACTCACATGAAGTCAAGGAAACTAGGAGTAAGCACAAACATGGTGTCCTGTTCCGGTGATTTTATGGGTAACAACATGGAAAACAATGCTTTTTCTAGAGGCATTATAATAAAGTGAGGAATTTCACAATGACCTTTATGTTTCATATTTAATCAGATACTAAAATTTCATTTTAGGTTTTTAATTTTTTTAAATAGGGTCTTACTACATAGCTCTAACTGGACAGGACCTGCTCTATGGACTGGGCTGGCCTCAAAACTTGTCACACAGCTGCGTCTGTCTCTCAAGTTCTGGGTTACAGGTGTGCCACCACAGCCAACTCCATCGTTAGTGAAAATTCTACTGGGAAAACAACTTTGTATTACAAATATACAACAACAAGTTTGAACACCCTTTTCAAGAAAGTACTTATTATATTTTGTTTGTATTATAATTGTATAAGTCTAGCAAAAATGGCTGGGCATCTTCCCTTTTGGGAAAATTAAAATTGTAATCATCCAAAGTTTTATTTATTGAAACATGAAATCATGCATCAGGTCGGACACAAAAATTTAAAACATCTATAACTTCTGTACATTGATTTTTATTACCTGCCATGTTGTCTAGTATATCTGAGCCCCAGTCTCCTTGGAACACTGTGGTTAGAATATTATCAAACTGACGAACCTCCTTCACCCCAACGATTTTGTCCCGAAACAAGCGTCGGGCCTCATAGGCTACAATTTCCAGAACAGAATCTAATGGATGGTTGGAAGATCCTAAAAAGGCAAAGCTTTTCTTTAATCACAGTGAGTCTTAAATTATTTTCAAGAGGTCTGTTTAACAAAATGTTTTGAAATAAATATACAGGGAGAATCTACATACCATAATTGTGGCAGCAGGTAAACAGAAATTGGAAAAAGTTAAAATTCATTCCTTTAATAAAGTGGTATATTTTAAACACTACAGCTGTTCAATAAAGTTATCATTTCCAAAATGCATAATAAAATTCATTTGGCTATGAAAGAAAATATTTTACCTTTTCTAAAATCAAATTTGTACAGTGATAAACAGGTTGGAAAAAGGAATATAATAAATTATTATCCTCTTAATAGTAATAATACAATAGAGCTATTTAAATTTAATGAACTAATAGTCACTTTTAAATATTATAATCAGTCACAATATTTAATGTTCCTATTATGAGTACAACTTAGAGCCAACCAAAACTCACCTCCTTCTAAATCATATCTGAACAAGCCAAGCACCCACTGAGTCAGGATGCAGGGGGTAAAGAAATAGTGACTGTAATCATCAACTGTGAACTTGGCCCGCACCTGAAAGAGGAAACAGTGCAACCAGCCTTCCTGTAGCTATTTTACCATCCTAGACATTTTCTGCCACCTAATCTTATTTCAGTAGAACTGATTTTTTAAAATTATCCTCTATAATCTGTCTTACACATTTTATTTATGTACTTATCTTTGTGGCAGGGCCTCCACTCTGACCCACGCTGGCCTAGAACTCACTTTGTAACTCTTGGCAATCTTCTTGCCTCAATCAGGCAAGGTCTGACTTCAAGTGCACCCCCCACTGTGCACAGCTACTTACACACTTGAAAGTGTTACTACTCCCAGCCAGGCTAGGAGGCTTCAGCAGACTGCCAGAGTCTGCTATGTAGCAAGGGTGCAGCCACAGACTGCACATAAGCTGACTAACATCACAAAATCACAGTTGAATTCTACAGACCCCACAAAACTGAAACAAAACGCTCCAAAGGTTTTCAGGTGTTGAGACCCAGAATGCTGCTGCAGCTTCAGGGAGACAGTGAAGAAATCAAAGAGCTTAAAGGCCACCCTAACCCACAGCTAGAGCCATTACTCTTAGTGTGTGTTACCTAGGCCATTCAATACATGGACGCATTTTTTCGCACAACCTGTCCTAACAGATCTCCCCCTGCTCCAATCCAGCCTTTTAAGAGCCTCTTCCACGAGCACTGCAAATACTATTACTTTACCTAATAAATTTCATCTTCAAATACTTTGTGATTTTCTATTTTTTTCTAATACAGATCAAATTTTACTACACCTCCTTAACTTCCATACACATAAAGTTACTCAGCCTGTGCTCCTGCAGGCTGTAACTGGATACATTGTTACTGTGCCATCAATCACACTGTAGCAACTATCACAAATCATCAGCACGAAGACCAGGATGAGGCCAACAGAACTGGAAACTACAGTGTAAACATACTTACCTGTTCATACACCTGCACCATAGAGCCTGCTAAGAGGTAAATTTTTGATGAAGAACCCCAAATAGAATGATTCTTCAGATTTTTGTGCAAAACTGCTTCCAAATATGCTCCATAGATTGTCTGTAACTGCTCTCTTTCTGGGTAACTAAAGGGGGAAGACAGAAATAAGAAAGCTGAAATAAATCAATATCATAAATTAATATTTCCACATTAAGATACAACCGTGTAAACTTCCAAACTGCACTTCTCTAAGACCCAGACACCCAGGGCTGCCCATGCGTCAGAACAGACTCAGTTCCTGCTCTCTCTGGAGAACCCAACTAGATCCCTCAGTGTCTCTTCTCCAACAGAGCAAGGCTTTATTTTATCCAAGACTGTAATCAAACTATTTAAATACAAAAACTGAAAAGCCACTCAACTTCAGAATGAAACATATTTACTTAAGAAAAGCATTTGGAGTTAAGTAAAACCTACACACAGAGCAGTAATCCAGATCAGAAGTCTAAGAAAATAAACAACACAACAAAAATGAGCCTGTTTCTCCCAAGCCCAAATTTATTTCCATGTCAATTAACTGGCAATGCTAACACCTTAGAAATAACAATGTGCATAGATAGAATGTAGTGAGTGGGAATTTGTAAACTGACCAGGGTTAGCAAGGTGAGAAGCCACAAAGGGACAGTGCGTGAACATAGAACTCAGAAGCACCATGCATTAGGTAATGTGTCAAAACATTACACAATACATCAATAAGCACTATATTAATGTCACATCAATAAGCACTAAATTAATGTCACATCAATAAGCACTATATTAATGTCAGATCTTAAGTGAAATATACAGACCTAAAGCTGCTAGTCAGCTCTGACTCTTGACGTTTGGGGCACAACATAACAGAGTTCTATAAAAGACCTTACATACTCTAAACCACTGCCAAAGTTTGGAAATGAATCAGCTTAATCATTTTACTTTCTATATTTTGAAATATTCTTGATGAGTATCTTGAATGAAATGTAAACAAACAAAAAACTGTTACTAAGATACATACTCTACAGCACAAAGACGAACAATAGACGTAAACCTGGTGGTCAGCTTGTGTCTTCCCAGCCTTCCTCCAGCTGACATGGAAGCTACAATTTGAATATTCTCCAGACCAACCCATTCTAAATTTTCATCATAAAATCCTTGGTATGTCAACACCTATATGAAAACAAATGTGCACAAGTGGTTTATACTTTAGATTTCTCAAATCATATTTGTCTCCTTGTCCTGACAAATTGCCTGACAAAAGCCACATTGGGCAAGTTTGTCCTACAGTTTAAGGGGACACAATCTACCCAGCATGCCAGGCAGGGCAGCAGGAATCAGGAAACACTGACAAAATCTGCTGCCCAGATCCCTGCTCCATTTGACTTAGTCAGGTTCCAACAAAATGAAATGCCCCACCTTCATTAACAACACTAGAAAACCCTCGCACACATACAAAGAGAATTTTTTGTATGAAGATTACAAACCTTGTCTATTTGACCATAAAGACTGACCATATCATAGACTGTTATTTAAGTTTTGATTATTTAGTACAACCATCACATTTTAGCTAACTCACTAATTAAAGATTGAAACATTTTAAATTTTTACATCACTCAGCTGATATTGTTCTACCCTGAACACAATTCATGTTTTCTGAATCCTCTTCTAAAACAGTTTCACTCCATTAAACAGTAAAATCCAAATTATGAATCTATTAGCAATTATTAAAAATGTAAGGAGTCAGGAAATACATGGAAAATATTTCAGGCTTTTCCATAAATATATTATCATAGTCTACAACTGCATAGTACATCTAAACATAGAAAACTCTGAAAATCTAGAACTCCTAATATGATGTAACAACACACAGGAAGACATCTTTTACACTGAGTAAGAACATGTGATACACAACCCTAACCCCAGCCTTACACACAAAGAGTAACTACTGTCAGAGACAAGCACAGCCAATCATGACAGCTGCAGAGTCCCCAACTGTTTTAGGTAGGGAGGGTAGGGAATAGATTCCTAAATGGAGAATGACTGACCAAGAACAAGAATTAAATATTACATGAATTGAAATTCTAATGACATGTGCTAGGTAAAACTGGTCCAGGAAAATGGAAGCAGAGGTCGTATCTACAAGAAAAGCCTGGACTGCACAGAGCGGATCAAGAAGTGAGTGACCAGCTCCCCAGCTCGACAGCCAAGTCCCTAAACCCTAGGCCCTGGGGCAAAAACATGGGCCCCTCCCCACCAGCCTCAGTTTCACTAGCCAGCCAGCAGGCTGAAAGTAGGGTGCTCCAACTCCCTAAGCCCCACCATGACTGCAGCAGCATTGGCTGAACCCTGTAATCTACAAGTTCCACTCCACCCGCAAAACAACACATCCCCAGAAACCTCAGTGGCTCCCTGAGACATAGACAGCAACTGCACAGAATGGACCAAGAGTGGCTCCCTAAGACACAGACAGCAACTGCAAGGATTGAACCAAGAGGCAAAGACACTGCCTGCACCAACTGGAGAAAAAGATGGATAGGCACCAATGCAAGAATACATTCAACAACCTCCAAAGAGCAATATGGCAACACCAGAACCTAGTGGTCCTGCAACAGGACAACCTGAACATCCTAACCCAGAAGAAGCAGAAGAAAACAACTTAAATGTAACTTTCTCAAGACAATAGAGAACCTGAAAAGGAAATGAAAATTCCCTTAAAGAAATGAAAGACAAACAAAATAATTGGAAGAAATCAATAAACCTCTTAAAGAAAAAAAAGAAAAAACAATCAAACAGTTGAAGCAAACAGTTCAAACAACTCAATATGTGAAGACTGAAATAGACACAATTAAAAAAAACAGAAACCAAGGGAATTCTGGAAATGGAAAATCTGGGTAAACAAACAAGAACTACAGATGCAAGCATAACCAACAGAATACAAGAGATGGAAGAGAGAATCTCAGGAGTTGAAGATACGACTGAGGAAATAAATTCATTGGTCAAAGAAAATGTTAAATCCAACAAATTCTTTACATAAAACATCCAGGAAATCTGGGACACCATAAAAAAAAACTAAAAACAATAGGGAAAGAAAGTGAAGGCAAAATCCAACACCCCTTTATGATGAAAGTCTTGGAGAGATCAGGGATACGAGAAACGTATCTAAACATAATAAAAGCAATATACAAAATACAGCAAGTCGATAGGCAATATCAAATTAAATGGAGAGAAATTCAAAGCGATTCCACTAAAATCAGGAAAAAGACAGGGCTGTCCACTCTCTCCTTATCTATTCAACATAGTACTCAATGCTCTAGTTAGAGCAATAAGACATAAAAATGACATTAAGGGGATACAAATTGGAAAGGAAGAAGTCAAACTTTCGCTATTTGCAGTTGATATGATAGTATACATAAATGACCCCAAAAATTCTACAAAGGAACTCCTATAGCTGATAAACATCTTCAGTAATGTGGCAAGATACAAAATCAACTCAAAAAATCAGTAGCCCTTCTATATATAAACGGTAAAGGGGTTGAGAAATAAATCAAAGAAACATTACCATTTACAATAGCCACAAATACATAAAATATCTTGGGGTAACACTAACCAAAGAAGTGAAAGACTTGTTTGTGAGAACTTTAAGTCTTTGAAGATAGAAATTGAAGAATATATCAAAAAAATGGAAAGATCTTCCATGCTCTTGGATAGGTAGGATCAACATAATAAAAATGACAATCCTACCAAAAGCAATCTGTAGATTCAATACAATCCCCATGAAAATTCAAACACAATTCTTCACAGACCTCAAAAGAACAACACTCCACTTCATATGGGAAAACAAAAAATCTAGGAAGCTCAAAACAATCCTGTACAATAAAAGAACTTCCAGGGGCATCACCATTCCTGACAACAAGCTCTAGTATAGAACTACAGCAATGAAAACAACTTGGTAGTGGCATAAAAACGGACAGGACAGCCAATAGAATTGAATTGAAGACTCTGATTTCATACACTATAAACACCTGATTTTTGACAAAGGAACTAAAATTATACAATGGAAAAAAGAAAGCATCTTCAACAAATGATGCTGACATAACTGAATGTCAACATGTAGAAAAATACAAATAGATCCATATCTATCCCCATGCACAAAACTCAAATCCAAATGGATCAAAGACCTCAATATAAATCAGCCACAATGAACTACATAGAAGAGAAAGTGGGAAGTAGCCTTCAATGCATGGGCACAATAGACCACTTCCTAAATATAACCCCAGTAGCAGAGACAATAAGAGGATCAAAAAATAAACGGGACCTCCTGAAACTGAGAAGCTTCTGTAAAGCAAAGAACACAGTCAATAAGACAAAAAGGCAGCATACTGATTGGGAAAAGATCTTCACTAACCCCATATCAGACATAGGACAGATCTACAAAATATACAAAGAACTCAAGAAACTAGATATTAAAATACCAAATAAACCAATTTAAAATTATGATTCAGATCTAAACAGAGAATTCTCCACAGAAGAATCTCAAATAGCTGAAAGAGACTTAACTGTTCAACATCCTTAGTCATCAGGGAAATACAAATCAAAACAACTCTGAAATATCATCTTACACCTGTCAGAATGGCTAAGATCAAAAACACCAATGATAGTTTATGCTAGAGAGGATGCAGAGTAGGGGAAATACTCATCTATCGCTTGTGGGAGTCTCAACTTGTACAGACACTTTGAAAATCAGTATGGCAGTTTCTCAGAAAATTGGGAATCAATCTACATTAAGACCCACTCTCGGGCATACAACCAATCATACTACATGGACATTTGTTCAACTATGTTCATAGCAACATTATTCATAATAGACAGAACCTGGAAACAACCTAGATTCCCCTCAACCAAAGAATGGATAAAGAAAATGTGGTACATTTACACAATAGAGTACTACTCAGTAGTGAAAAAACAATGACATCTTGAAATTTTCATGCAAATGGATAGAACTAAAATAAAATCAAATCCTGAGTGAGGTAACCCAGACCCAGAAAGACAAACACAGTATGCACTCACTCATAAGTTAATATCAGATGTAGAGCAAAGGATAACTGGCCTATAGTCCATGATCCCAGAGAAGCTAGGTAACAAGAACCCTAAGAGAAACATACATGGATCCTTCTGGGAAAGGGAAATAGACAACAAGAACTCCTGAGAAAATTGGGAGCTTTGTGGGGAGGGGTGTGGAAGAGGAGAGCAAAGGAGAACAGGAGGGAACAGATGGTCAATATGGGAGAAGAACAAAGAGGGAGAGCAAGGAAAGAGACACATTGACTGAGTGAGCCATTTTGGGGCTAGCGTGAAACTGTCACTAGGGAAATTCCCAGAAGTCCAAAAGGATGACCCCAGCTAAGCAATAGTGGAGAAGGTGCCTGAACTGCCCTTCCCCTGTAATCAGATTGATGACACCATAGAACCTTCATCCAACAACTGATGGAAGAAGATGCAGAGATCCACAGTGAAGCACCGCACCGGTCTGAGCTCCCAAAGACCAGTCAAAGAGAGAAAGGAGCGATAATATGAGCAACGGGTCAAGACCATGATGGGGATACTCACTGAAATAGCTGACGTGAGCTAATAGGAGCACACTAACAGTCCCCCAGACTGACAGCAGGGACCAAACTAGACCCTCTGAATGTGGGAGACATTTTAATGACTGGACAAACTGTGGGGACATTGGCAGTCATACAAGGATTTATCTCTACTGCTTGAAATGGTTTTTTTGGAACACATTCTCTTTGGAGGGATACTTTGCTCAGCCTAGACATAGTGGGGAAGGCCTTGATCCTGCCTCAAAACAATGTGCTAGCCTTCATTGACTCTCCATGGGAAGCCTTCCCCTCTCTGAGAAGTGGATGGAGGTGTGGTGGGAGGGAAGGTAGAGGGACAGAGAGGAGAGGAGGGAATGAGACCCGGGATTGGTATGTAAAAATGAGAAAAGATTATTTTTTTAAAAATTAATCGATTTAAAAAATGAAAAAAGAAAAGCCAACAGACAAATTACAGGCAAAAGCATCGGTTGCTGAGACTTACCTGCTGGAGGAAAGCCACCAGAGTGCTGGTCCCCCACTTATCAAGCTTGGGCAGGTTGATATCTTTTAGATACAAAACAAGTCTTTCACAATCTTTTGGTCTGTACACTCGGCCAGTGTTTGTACTGATTACCATGCAAGTCTGGCTCAGCTTCTGCAGAAGATGCCGGGAAGAAGTCTGAGCGCTGCAGTGGACGGTGGCAATCTCTGTGGAGCGGAGCTGAGAGAAGGCGTACCTGAGCAGCATCCTACGAGAGACAGGTGACATCTCAGGAGAGATGGGTGACAACAGGTGAAGTCTCACTGGGAAATGTGTACAATAAAACACTCCTTACACTCAATATGGAATTGATATCTTTTTCTAAATTATTTCAGATTATGTTGAGAAGGAAAATAATGAATATGTGTACAATAAAACACTCCTTACACTCAATATGGAAATGATATCTTTTTCTAAATTATTTCAGATTATGTTGAGAAAGAAAATAATGAATATGATACGGTTTCCATCATCACTAAAATAACTTTCTAATTTTTAAAGTGGGGGGGTGTGTTTTAAAATATTCCTAGAGGGGCTGGAGAGATGGCTCAGTCGTTAAGAGCATTGCCTGCTCCTCCAAAGGTCCTGAGTTCAATTCCCAGCAACCATAGGGTGGCTCACAACCAACTGTAATGAGGTCTGGTGCCCTCTTCTGGCCTGCAAGCATACACACAGACAGAATATTGTATACATAAGAAATAAATAAATAAATAAAATAAAATATTCCTAGAATTCTTGAAGACCTCATAAGCTCAGTTTTACAAGGTATGTAGAATATATTAGTTTTGCTCCCCCATAGTTCACGGAAGGACTTTAAGTTCCCCAAGAGTTTTGTTTCATTAACTACCCTGATTGTATATATGTAAAACTAATAATTCAGGTTTACTCCTAAAACATAAATGAAGCAGGCACTAAACACAAGTGAACTGCATTGACCTAGACACTATTTTTAATAAGAGAGCAGACTCACCTAGTAAATTCATGGCTTACGCACACAGTAAGGTGTAAGTATGTATACAGGATTTAATTTTTGTGACTCTATGTACAAAATCTTTTAGAAAGTTTTTTTTGTTCTTTTGGGGGTTTTTTGTTTGTTTTTTGAGACTGGGTTTCTCTGTAGCTTTGGAGCCTGTCCTAGAACGAGCTCTTGGAGACCTGGCTGGCCTCGAACTCACAGAGATCCGCCTGCCTCTACCTTGCGAGTGCTGGGATTAAAGGCATGTGCCACCACTACCCAACTAGACAGTATTTTCTAAGCCCACACAAACTGGCAGAGAAAATGACACTTCTCTGCAGTGATTTTTTTTCTTAAATAGAAGGTAACAGTCAGTACCCTCTATAAAAATGTAAGTGCTTTGTAACCAAAAGAAACATAATTTGCTTTTTTAAAATCCTTGAGGAGAAGGAGGCAAATTCACAGTATATATTTTTGAAGACATTTTTCTTACCCTTTGCCACATCCCTCTGGTCCTACGAGAATAAATGGCTGTTTAGTATCAGAACTCAGCCAAGGCTTGAAATAATCTAGACCTCGCTGCATGTCAGGGGTCTGGATGACAGGGAGGGAATGGCCACTGCTGAAATCATCAGCTGTCAGGCTCTCTGGCTTCTTAAGCACGTAGGATGCTAACTGTCCTCGATCCATGTCATAGTAGGTGTCCATTGGTCTGTGAGGGTCTGGAGGGGTCTCCCGGGCCCAGCTAAAGACCTTAAGAGGGAAACATTGTAATGAGGAGTTTTTACATATTCCTAACAGTGGATAACTGTTCCATACATCAAAGTGAATATCTCCACAGTAAATTACCTCATTAAGTTTATATACATGCCACTTCTAAGGAAACTTTAAAATTAAAATAGTATTTTACCTCAATATGATCTGAAGTAAAATAAATATATATATAAAGATATCAAATTGCAGGCTTTAGGAATTCTAACATCCTTTATTTTCAACATTTCCCAGAACTGACTTCAGCTCCACCCACAGCATTCAATGGGTTATTCTGCTCCGTGATACTGAAAGCTGCTGTCTGTTCATAAGAGTACTTCAGAGCAGGGGACAGGAGGGTGCTGGACAGTACATGACAGGAAAAGGGACATACATGACTACAGAAAAGCAAATGGGGCAGAGAGCAGCTAATGACAGTACTAAGCAATAGTGAACCAAACACTGCGTTGCTCTTATTTAATCATTCCAAGGGGAAAAAGTCCCAAGAGATGGTTAAGAGCACTAGCTGCTCTTCCAGAAGACCCAACTTTAATTCTCAGTACCCACAATCATCGTAACTCCACTTCCAGTTTCAGAGGATCCAACACTGTATTCTGGCCTCCACAGGCCCAGGTATGCACATGGTGCACAGACATACAGTCAGGAAAACATCCACACACAAAAAAGAAAAAAAAGAAAACAAAAGACCCTTATGATATTAAAAAAATGCCTTTCTAAACAACTGGCTCAAATATAATCCAACATTATTAGAGAATTAGAAATATTCCAGCACTTCTAAGTGCTAACACTAAATAAAAATTTGAAAAGATTATTTAAAGCTAAATGAAATACTGGAATATATTCATAATGCTAAGTAGATTCAAGCCTAACATACTTTTATGTCCCAAGTCTTAGCTTATTACAAAATATCATAAAATTTTAAGACTATCAGAAACCCTCAGTTTGATACACAGAACCATGTTTACATATACAAACATACATGTAGACCCATACAGATACATATGTCCTGTTAGTCTAGCAAATGCATAAATTCATAACTAGAAAGTTTTCACACCTTTGATTTGTATCACTGTGTGTTGAGACTTAAGGGTCAAGAGGAGGTGAAGGCTATGGTTGGAAAACGTTCCTTACCTCCTTGGTGAATTCCAAACGTGATTTCATGTTTAGATTTCCACCCAGGCCTCGTATGAGATTAATAATAAACTGGTCATGATTTCTGCATCCATAGAGGTGGGACAAACCATTCATCACAGTACCAACCAAACTTGTTTCTACCACATAGTCATTCTGTCGATTAAAATTCACAGAACCAAGGCAGGAAAAACAGATTATTAACCAGCAAACATAAAACCATACAAATCAACACAGATCACTGCCAAACAGCCTTTGAATTCATCTCTCTCATTTCTATAAAAAGTATGATTGTTATTCAGATTACATATATACTTTGAAAATACAAAAATAAATTTAAAGGTAATTATGTACTTTGAACTATAAACGCTAAAATTCTCAAATAATTATATGACATATATCCTCAGCCTGAAGAATATACATATACATTTTTAAAACTTTAGAGAACAGCTAAGGTGTGATTCACCTCTGAGATGCCCACCAGTTTCATGTTTTGAGGCCTGTCTTCGAACTGTAACACTGCTGTATAGGTACAATCCTTAACAGGCGACATCCAGTTATGGGAGGCAGTCCCTAGAGGTGACCCTTTATTCACATTTACAGCCACCATGGCTCTGGTCTGTTTTCTCTGCTTCCTTTTGCCACCAACATGAGGCATGGTGATGCAAGAAGTCCCAGGTTCAGCAGGCAGTCTGCCTCTGGCATCTTTTCCCCAGACAGTTTATGTCATTAAAGTGAGAACTACAGAGCCTAGCAGTGCTGATACCATGAGATCTGCTACCTTACTGAGTCAATGTCTGTGTGAACGCTTGAATTACAGTGTGCTACTAGAAAGAACAGACTTCAGGCATCTTAGCACCAGACCACTGCCTGCTCACTCTTCTTAACAAGCTTGCTCTGGGAACTCATTAAGGGGCATGACAGGTATGGTCCCTGCCCTCAAGGAACTTGAAGGTGAGTGCAGACAGAGACTAAAATGGTGGGTGAGAGTTGGGATGAAAGCATGGAAGGAAGACACCTTCCTCAGACTGCAGGAACAGGAAACCCTTCCTTCTCTAATGACTGGGAAAACTAATTAATCTGCAATATTTTAATACTCATTTCAATTTCTCCCACTTTCATCCATACAAAAGAAGAAAAACAAACATAAAACGGTTAAAAACGATAGCAAATTTTCGATTTTTATGTATTTTGATCAATATGAAAAAACTAAAACTCTGGATCAAGCTCAGATTAATAGTCATGTGACTTCAAAGAAACTGCTGCTTTTTAATTTCTGTTTAATACATATGTTTGTTTTCCCAAAATTAATAACATGAAAGAGAAACCATAAACTTTTTAAAATTCATGTATGTATGGAAGCCCCCTGCAATCTTCTACTCACGCCTCATGGTAAAGCACTCCAACAGAGCAGTATCCTGCGATGCTGGTAGATGATGGTGACGAAGTGTTTATGTGGCATTCGTGACCCAGAGACACCCTTCTCTAGGAAGGTATGATCTTACTAGCTTTCATCTCAATCCTCAGGTATTAGACTTCACAAATTTAGATGTCCATTTTTATTGCACAAGTTTCAAATATTACTGTAAGTAACTCACTGTCTCTTCTGTGTTTTAGTATTATCTTAATAGCGCCTTTAACATATTAAACATATTTAACATGATACAATGTGATTCTCACGGTTTCAAAGCCATTAGTTATCCACGTCAGGGAAGCAGAGCAGAGCAATTATGAATAGTAAAATGAGACAAGATGGTTTCCCACCAAAGAAAAAGACATTCTAGTACTCAAGCTTTTTAGGTAAGTTAGACAAGATTCTATACACACAGGAATGAAGACATCATAGCACTAGCTGATGTATGTAAGAGGACAGGAAAAGGACAGCAGTGATGGCATCCACTCTACATCCAGTTCCAGCAGAGCTCTACAGAAGGCAGGACATGCAAGTCCAATTCCCAACTCTCCATCCCACCTCACTGCTCATCTAATACCTTGGCCAGCTCACCTGCTTTAAAACCCACTGCAAAGCTTTTGAAAAATAATCTTCAATCCAGTTCTCAAGGTTACTTCTGTACTCAGCAGGCTGATTCCTCAACCAAGATTTTATCAGAGAATTTAGATCTGTCTCTTCATCACTACAAGGGTTAACACAAACATGCCAGTTATTCAGGAAGAAATTACCAACTGACTTCAAACTAACTCTTGTCTATCAAGCACCCATCTGTCAGCACAGAAAACCAGCACTGGTGACTTGTGTGTGTGTGTGTGTGTGTGTGTGTGTGTGTGTGTGTGTGTACGCAGATCTGTGTGTGCTGGAGAATACTATCAGTACTCTAGAAACTACTTAAAAGTTCTCATTGGCCTCTCCATGGATAAATGCTCAGCAACATCAGGAGACACAGAAACCTAAGAGTTAAAATATATTTTCATGAAAACACACATATTCATTGTGCCTCATACAACCAATATCCAGGCCACCAACAGCTCACAACCCTCTGCAGCAGTATGTGATCCTCCTGCTAAATAGGCACAGCACCCCTCGCAAGGTCTGTACCTTTTTATGCTCCATAAATGGCAGTCTCACTCTTGTACAGTCTTTCTACTATGTTTAAATTAGTGTAAAATACACAATAAATATATAATAAGAATTTTTAAATTTATCTGTAAACTTACCTTTTATTATATTGTTATAAGATTGCAACACTGAATAATTGATAAATTTACACAAATATTACAATGAAAGTATATACCTAATATAATGTTATTTTAATAATTTACTCTAATATCAACTGAAGTTTATAATTAGTTAAATATAAATGTCTCTTAGAATACTTAGTGAAATAGCAGTTAAATAATTTGAAGACATAATTTCAACCAAAGTGATAACAGCAATGTGCCATTCATAACATATGAAATATAGGCATAATAAATAAGAAAGTCTAAACATTTTCTTTTGAAGCCCAGTTCTTTCTTTTTTGATTTATTTACTTTTATTTTATATGCACCAGTGTCTTGCCTGCAGGTACGTCTGTGTGAGAATGTATCTTGGAGTTACAGAGCTGAGTTGTATGTGGGTGCTACAAATTGAACCCGGGTCCTCTGGAAGAGCAGTCAGTGCCCATAACCACTGAGTCATCTCTCCAGCCCAGAATTATAAATATTTTTGCCAAACTATTACTCATTTGGGAAAATGAAACTGGTCCAGATGTCCATGTTTTGGTCCTTGACCGACTGAATATGTGATACCTAGAACCATTTAGTACTACTCATCTGTGCTTCTCAAGCCTCTTCTCGGTCCACCAGCAAAGTAAGAAATTACGTAGGAAAGAGATTATCATGCTGGAAAATACAAAGGCTTTGCTACAGGACCTATTATACCTAAATTAGTCCTAACCTCTTTTGAATTTATAACTCAGTAACTAATATGTGCTACTAGGATTTAAATACTAAGTACTAGTACTTTTTTAGTATGCTTACATCAGTGAATTCAATCAGTATTTAAAAATTTTTAAAGGAAACTAAGTACTTTCTATTCTCTTAAAGAAAATAATGCTTGACCAAATTGCTAAAAGAATTCATATATAGTAAAACAAACTCTAAATCAATTAAAATCTAAGCCAAAACAGTAATCATAGATGCAATCAATATGTATACATTATTCATTATATTCTTAACTTAGTTATGAAATCAAAATGGTAATTAAAAAATAATCTAGTATATAGAAATGATCTGTGACTTACCTAAGAAATATCATTCCCATTCTAGATATTGTGGCTGGTGAAGCACAGCTTAAATCATGAGTTTCAAATACAAAGTTAACATTTGGGCCAAACTGAATCCTTTCTCCACTTGGCATGGTGAGTAGCCGATTATCATCCAGAACAGAATTCAGAGATTCTATCCACTCAGGGTCAATGTCACCATCACAAATTATCCATGAGCTGACTTCTATTTCCAAGTCACAAGAATGAAGACTTTACAAAATACACACACACACACACACACACACAGTCGTGCACTGCGTGCACAGATATGCCAACAGCTACAACAGTCCAACATAAGGAATAAATTAACTTTCATTACTCACGACTAATTTCCATCTTAATATAAAGAGCAGAGCTGAGCAAGCTGCAGTGTCATGGAAGCAACGCTGCATGTGTGCTAGAGAAACTGCGAGTATCTCGTCTCCACTGCCCAAAGCTCATCTACAACCCCAAGATATTATTTTGGTCTCTAACCATACAGATTGAATTCACAATATTCCTTAAAACATAGTGTGTAAGATGGATATTCCTATTCAAAAAAGATACCTCTAAAATAATATCCCAAACAGTATGTTTGGTCAAACCAAGAGAATATATGAATGTTTGCTACATAATGTCTCTTTGAGAAATACAGGGAACTTAACTTTCATGAGAAAAAAATCCTGACTACTGCCATGGTTTTAGTGTTTTCAAGGATAAACCAAAATGGGAAGAGCAGCAACCGGGCCGCACATACACACAATGCCTGCAGTCTTTTTAAGAGCAGACACATTTTACCCATCCTTTCTAAAATCAGAGTGTTCAAACTGTCCTTGGACCTTTGAAACAAAGAAGGAAATGTCATCAACAGTGTGAGAAAGGGTAGTATGTATCTTAATATAAAGTAGTATTACAAGAAAAATGAAGAAACTGCATTGGAAAGCCCTCCACTGGAATCAATTTCTGAATAATTACCAACTGCCTTACTTGAAAAACTACTAATTAAGGCTTGGCAAAAGTAGCCTATGGAGATTCAGGTCAAAAATTGTCTTTAAAGTCATGTCAAGTCAAGCCAAGAGGCACAAGCCTTACGTGCCAGTACTCTGGAGGCAAAGGCAAGCAAACCTCATGAATTCTAGGCTAGTCTGGATTACAGAGTGAGTTCCAGGCCAAGGCTACAATAGAGAGGTTCTGTCACAAAAATAAAAAATGAAAATGAAAAACAAAACAAACAACTAAGTTGAGAAAATTAAGACCAAGAAGTAACTAAACTTTTTCACCATTTCAAATTGCAAAATAACTCAGAATGATTCATTCACACTAACAACTTAATGATGTTCAAATACATTAATTACATTAAGGCATATGTCAACTAATTCATCAAAGATTTTATATGCATTTAGTAAATTAGTTATGAATTATATTGTAATCAAGTTACTCTAAACTTTGATAATATTAAAAGTTGCTATCAAGTAATAAGTCAAAAGACAGCATGACCCAAGCATGGTTGGTGGCAGGCACCTGCAATCCCAGCATTTGTAAGGCTAAACTATCAGGAGGACCATGGGCTCCTGGCTGCAGGACTAGCCTGGGCTGCAGAGTGAAACTCTGTCTCAACAAAACAATAAAAAGAGTAAAGCTGTTAAATATCAAAAGAACATCATTACAAAGTGTGTTAAATCGTACATATGTCTTAATAAGAACATTATAAACATATTACATTATTCTCTAGATGTTATTAGGTAAAGAATTAGAGAGTGACCAACCTTGAGGCTCACGAACTACTTGACGAGCGCTATTTGTCAAAACACCATCCGACCACTCTCTTGTGTCCATGTCAATATGTCCTAATAACTGGTGTCTAGGCATAGCTTTGGGATTCATAGTGTACTGTTTTACTACTTTGCCAGTTTTACAAAGTGCAGCTCTTAACATTCTCCAAAGGGTAGACTTGCCAGCACCACTTGGGCCAACAATAACAACTCCTGTCCTCTGGCGCAGCTGTTCATACAACTCTAGAGCCTTCTTCATCTGAGGAAAGAAACAGGTTCACATGTAATTCACATTCAGTAACACTCAGCTCTACTGTCACTCCGCAAACACCTTTCTACTGTAAATGTAAATTAAGTCTGACTTCTCCACTGGAAAAGAAAACCTCAAGTAGACCACTAGTTAAATAAATTGGAACACATTTCCAATGTGTTCTTTAAGCTCAACATCTGTCTTTTAAAGAGGGTGCTAGGCATGAAGTTGAAAACATACACCTTTTATTTTGTTTAGTCATTCAAATACACAATTTCCCTCAGGTACAATTCATATTCTACTCAACAAAAATTGAAGGGAAATGTTCATTTCAATAACAATTTGTGCCACATAAAGAAGCTCTGTTAGAAGAATTCCTACTAATAAATTATCAAAGTGCAACTAAATCACATGTAATCAATAAGCAAAAGTTCATATGACCCTTCTATCCATCTATCACACACAACTTACTGGGATGGGCAGGAACCAGGAATAAAACGTTGAGCAAAAACATATATAGATGCTGTCTTTCCCTTCTGGTGGAGAGTTAATACATACTTAACATTAAACCTGCATCGAGGACAAAAGCAATGATAAACAGAGCAAGGGTCCCTAATCAGAACTTGAAGACCCAAGAAGCATCCTCGCCATTGAGATTAAAGTTGAAAGACGAAAAATAACTGAAAGATGGCTGGTAATGATTGTAAATCAGAATAAACTAGGAAAGGGTAATAATCTGTGACAAATATCCCTGATGTTACCTGATTGGGTATGACTTCATAATTGGCCTCCTCGAAGACTTGCTTTAATGCAGCACTCAGTTCACTGTATTCCACTTCTTTAAAGTCAATTCCAGGGAAGACATCCTTGATCAGTGCATCAAACCGGGTGCAATCAGCAAATGTGAATTTTGACATTGTATTAATCCTCAATGCTTGTACCACAATATGATTTTCATTAACTATAGAAAAAGTTTTATTTTAAAATTATTTTTACTATCAATTCAATGATGATAAAATATTTAAATAAGATACAGCCTTGATATCATTACTAATCATTAAACAGCATGTTAGACACATTTAGAAACAGTAAATCATAACTACTACACTTCCTTTTCTATGTTTTAACTGCCAAGAAATAAATTCTGATATACTGGGATTTGAATTATACCAGACATTCATACTAAAAACCATAATTTTCATGTATATGATTTCCATTTGGATAATACTTTCCCTTTTATGTAATAGGATCCTCTTATGATCAAGTAGTTTAAAAATAATTACTATTTTTTAGTTTTACATACAAAAATATTAAGTTTCTAAGACAATGACGTGGGAATAAATACTACAATTAGCATTCCACTTTAGCTAGCAGTTCTCAACCTATAGGTCACAACTCCTTTGTGGGGGTCGAGCAACCCTTTCACAGGAGTTAGCTAAGACCATCAGAAAACACAGATATTTATATTACAATTCATAATAGTAGCAAAATTACAGCTATGAAGTAGTAACAAAATTTTTTTATGGTTGAGGCTCACCACAACATGAGGAATTATATTAAAGGGGCACAGTATTAAGAAGGTTGAGAACCACTGCTCTAAGCAGTAATCTTTAATTAATCTTTATCTAACTGGCTCAAAAAAAACATTTTTAGCTAAGTGCAAATGCTCACATTATTAGCAGATTCTTAGTTTTAAGGCTATTCCAGACTAAGCAATAAAATACATGAAGGCAAAGATACTGTATCTGTGTTTCCTGGCATCTCCCCTACCCTGGCTGACTATCAGTAAGTAGACAGAAAGAAGAGTGGCAGTCCCTGAGTTTATTTCAAGTACTGAACTCATAGTCACTTGTATTTACTACATATGAATTTTGGATATTTCTTCAAAACCATCAAAAATAGAAGCTATTTAAGATCTTCACAAAACTGTCTACCTTTAATAAGTCAATCTAGTGACAGAGCTCAAGTAACTGCTTTTTTGAAGACATGAACCTTTAGCACAAACAAGCAATTTTATATCATCCTTTTTCTACGCTCGTACTGGAAGTCTTTCTTCAAGCTGAAGTTTTTCATCTAGCACTTTCTGTGGAGCTGGATCAGGACAGAAATTGCTTAAATTTGTTTTTATTGTAAAATACTTTTCTTTCTCCTTCAACTATGATTGATAGTTTTGTAACTTAATTTTTAATAGCAACTTGGAAAGCATGAAAACTCAGCCTCTCTGGAAGGCAAATATTCATGGACACAAGGTCATTTATTCTGCACGGATGGAGAAGAGCAAGAGCTTTCCATGAGCCAAGTGTGGTCTGAGTACGTGCTGATGTGCAGAGCTCAGCTATCCAGGAACAGGAAAGGGGAAAACCTTTAAAGAAGCTGCAGTGATGCAGCTACTGCCCAGGGTTGAGAGGCAGAGATCAATCTCCACACCTCACTTTGAGGGTGACATAGACTTAGTGACAAGATTTACAGCCGAAAAGCAGAGAACAGGGGAAAATATCAATTTTACAGTATAGAAAGATAGCCAGCATCACCTTCACCAAGGGAAGAAAGCCACCATCCCATGCCACGCACCTCACGACAATACATGACAAACAGCACTGCTTCTTCCTCCTTCTTCCCACTCAGAGCCTCACCCAATCACATATACTCCTTTGTCTATTGGCCAGAAAAACACCATGGTGTGTTTCCCACATCTCTGCTAACAAAGGCTCATGCTCCAAGAACACTGAACACTCCTAGAAACTTTGAAGGTGGTTTTTTACAGTCTGGGGATGAACAAGCCACTCGGAGATGCTTTCTTTGACATTGGGGTTGGGTTTGCTTTATTTTGATGCAGGATCTCATCATGTTTCCCAGGCTGGCCTAGAACCGAATCTTCCTGCCTGAGCTTCCTCAATTCTGAGACTATAGGCATATGTCAAAGTCTCTGATTCTATGAACATCAATTTTGAAAGCAAGTGCATTCGATTATTCTTTTACACATTACTACTACTTTATATAAATCAACCCCTGAATTTTCTTGTAGGACATTATGTTAAAATTAGAAAAAAAATCAGAATAATTTATAAACTTTAAGTTAAAAAGAATACAGCAAAACTGCTCAATTAATTGATATAAGTACATCACACTATTGTAAGATGTTAAAAATAGAGAAATCTAGGCAAGGTTTACAAAAATTTTCTACATGGTATCTGCAATCTTTCTGTAATATAAACTATTCTAAATCAAAGCATATTTTTAAAATTCAGTACTTTAACTAGATAATTAACCATACCATCTTGTTTTGTGCCATTTTTCTTCAGCTGTCTCAGAAGATTCCCACTTCCTCTGAGAACGGTCTTCAAAGCTCTCAACCCCCAATCATAATGCTGCTGGGGTGTCAAAAGTTCCCTGAAGCAAAGATGGCCAAAAGGTTAATCTTGCAAGAAATTACTTTTAGCACCACTCCAAAGAAATGCAGACTGAGCTATAAAAATTAATACTAGAAATTCATTAATTGACACAAGAAAATCAATCACACAAAATAATTACTCCAGGAAGCAGATGTAGGGAGAATCACAAGGAACAAGGTAAACCTGTCATGAAGAGTCAAGGGCAAGCAGCTATTCCTGTCCTCACAAAAGCTTCCATTACCCAGCCTACTCCCCCTCTTTAATAAAATACTGGTTCTTTATGATCCACTAAATGATATGCACTAGAATTCTGGGTTGTCTAGGAAAATAAAAATTAACCTCTACTACTAGAAATAAAACATGGAGACATCCTCTAGAGAGCTGCAGCTTCTGAGTGGTCAGCTGAGAAACTGGTGAAATAAGAACCATTTAGTCAGAGTCCACATAAACAACGTGAAGGGAAACATCAAGTTAGTGACAATTAAGAAAAACAAAATTTGTCAGGTGTGGTGGCGCACACCTGCAATCCCAGCACTAGGGAGGCATAGGCAGACGGATCTCTGTGAGTTTGAGAGCAGTCTGGTCTACAGAGTGAGTTCCATGACAGCCAGCGCTACATTCAGAAACCCTGTCTCCGAAATAAATAAATACGTAATTTAGAAAAGAACTGTTTTAATGAAGATGTCTTCTTATGACTTGGAATAAAATATACCATACCTATATTATTTACTATAGTGATCAACAAACTAACCATATAAACTGGAAAAATATGAAAATACAAACCAATCACTGGAAACACAAAATGTGAATATTAAATGGGAAAACCCACCTAGATAGGTTGAAAATAGCAACCAATTTTCTGCCCAATTCTTTAGCATCTTTGAAGCCCTCTGAATAGAGAATCACTTCTGCAATAAGATCATTGTCTGGACGTGACATCGCCACTGGCCTGAAAAGCTGCTTAAGATTGTCTGGAAGCTTTTGTCTTCCTCCATAACCTTTTCCAGCAGGATTCATGGTGATAAAAATTCCAGAGTTAGAATTTATTTCTACCTGAAATATTAATTTAGAATATAGGCATCAAAGATTTTAAAGAGAGAAATTTTATAATACAATTTCTATGCATAAATTCAACATCTTAGCAAAAGTAACCTCCAATATACTAAGCACATCCTTATGTAATACATAATGAACAGCTCATGAACCCACTGCATTATAGTGGATTTACTTCATAATAAATTTTCAAAGAACATAAGTTTAAGAGTAGATAACTAACTTCGATGGCTATTTACTTACAGTATGTCTTTGGAACTCATGTCAAATAGTAATTAAAATATAGCTTTTAGAATTAGACAACCTTTGATTCAAATCAAAGATCCCTATACTAGTTATCAAATCTCGGTTTCTTCATCCATAAAGTAGAGCATTTGTATTCGAAGGCTGTACTGAGTATTAAATGAGATAATACATTAAAGCACTATATACACTGTGATAGTTCAGAAATCTGAGAGCCATTTCAGAGATAAAAAGGTTAGAAACACAGGTCACAGAATAGAGGCAGCAATGCCCAGAGAGACCAGCATAGCAGGGAAGCCAAGTCATAGGAGGTATCCCTTACCTCTTTGCCAAGCAGCTCACAAACAGTTCTGTGATTCTTCAGAGCATCCTGAATGGTCTGGATCTGCATGGAAACAGCCGACAGTACAGCTTCTTCCAGTCTGTTGAACTCATCAAAGCAACCCCAGGCCCCACACTTCACCAAACCAACAAATATTCGCCCCATTGACTTCACATCAATGCCCTGAAAAGATAAAAATAATTTTCATTTTAAAATGATGAAATTCTCTAGTGCTAGTAATAAGTTGATATTTTGTGCAGATAAACAGATTAATAATTTTACCCATCAACATCTCCTTTCTTTTTTAAAAAAAAAATTAAGGCAAGAATAGTAGTGCATGCCTGCAACCCTAGCTCTTGGAGAAAAGGGACAGACAGAGTAACAGTGAGTGCTAGTCCAACCTGGGCTACATAGAGAGATCCTATGTCAAGAAAGTCTAGAAGTGGGAGAAGATTAAGAAACTACTCCTTCAACTTCAGAGCAGTTTCAAGGACAGTGTTTTCTAAAGAATATAAAGCTAAACAAAGACAAGAATTCATTTCAGTCTTTTTGTTTGTTTTTTGTTTTTGTTTTTCAAGACAGGGTTTCTCTGTGTAACGCTGGCTATTCTAGAACTTGTTTTGTAGACCGGCCTCAAACTCTGAGATCAGCCTGCCTCGGTCTCCCAGGTCTGGGATTAAAGGCATACACCACCAACACTCGGCTCATTTCAATCATTTTTAAGTCAAAGTAAACCCCCGCCACACACACACACACACACAATGTTTTGAAAACACTAAGATGTATTTAGCGGGTTTTTGTTTTGTTTTTCTAATTGAGAATTACCCTTACTAAACAATATTTTTCTCCAGTGTAGTACAAACTTTGGAGGTTTATGTTGGGATGCCAGACTTCTTAAACCTCTCAGGATTCAGAAGGACCGCTATAGCAGGTGAAAACTGGCTAAAAAAAACTGAGAGCAAATGAAGTAAATTAGCTCACATGAATCTTTTCATTATATCCCATTTATTCTTCCTATGTTCTCTCCAATGCTTTCTCGATGTTCCTCACTGTTCTCTCATCCCACAAGGCTTTTAGTTTACACAGAGACATAATTAACGATTCTCTGGTAACTAAAAATGATCCCAAGCATGCATTTCTTGGGGCTAACAAGAAGGATAAAGTAGACGCCAATAGTCTTACTACTGTCTGGGGGGTGAGGCGGGGCTGTGACTCTCTCCTGTAGATACCAGGATTAGTTAAGGATGGGGCTAGAAATCAGTATAGAATCTAAGAAGAGAAAAGGGGAATTTGTGCATTAACTACATTTGTGTAGTTAGTTAAGATAAACGCTACAGTGTTGTGCACTCTCTGAGCACTTCCACAGCAGCTGGGAACACAGCCTTTGTGGTAACAATGGCAACCAGCATACCCTATGGAAGGAAAACAGATGGTACTTGTGGCCCACCCAACCAGGGCCAACATTGCTGTGAGAATGCTGTATCCTCTGGCACCCAGGTGAGAAGGAATTCCTTTTTCTGGGGCTGGTTTAGCTACCCAAGCTTCTTTTCCTGTATTTCTATAGGTAAAGACACAAACAGCTAATTTTCTAAACTAAGATCTTGTTTCAATGAAACCAAGGTGGAGGTAAATACAGAATAGTAATTAATAAGTTGTTAGAGTAGAGCAAAGGTCAGTACACTTTCCTGAGTCTGCTGCTGGAGAGTTCATGGTCGCCCAGACCTGTTTATCAGCAAGGGCAAACATGCTGTTTTTTCCACTCAGTGCCTGTCTTTTGAGGTTCTTATGTGGTTATTTGCAAAACTCTTTTTCTTGTCCGATGTCTTGTCATAAAGGACAATTGGGGGAGGGGCTAGTTTTATGTGGATTTGACTATAAGAACAAAGGTTTCTTTGAGTGAATATTTTCACACTAGAGCCCCCACAGTGTGGGGAGGGTCATCTAGCTATTGCTCAATGATTTATGCACTGCTGAGGTATTTTGGGATGAATCCCACTATGAAAAGGAGGAAGACTATGACTTCACAAGACAGAATTGACAGGACTATTCAAAAGACAGTGTTCCCAAAGCTCTGAAAATCAAGGCTCTCCACCAGAATATACTTCTGTGGGAATATACAGCTGATGTGGAATTCTCCTCTGTGTGCTGTGATTATCATTAATGAATAAAGAAAACTGTCTTATGTCTGTGATAGGGTAGAGCAGAGATAGGTGGGGAAAATTAAACTGAATGCTGGGAGGAAGAAGGTGGATTCAGAGAGAAGCCATGGAGCCGCTGCCAGAGACAGACATGGTGAAGCCTTGCAGGTAGGCCACAAGCCTCGTGGTAAAATATACAACAATGGAGATGGGTTAAACTAATATGTAAGAGTTAGCCAATAAGAAACTAGAGCTAATGGGCCAAGCAGTGATTTAATTAATACAGTTTCTGTGTGGTTATTTCGGGTCTGAGCTAACCAGCAGTCAGAATGGCCAAGCGGTCTCCCTGCAACAGTCAGCTGTACTTTTACTGTATAATACTTGTGGTCCCCAACAACAAACATTCATTACACATTTTAAAATGTTTCTTCACAGTAATTCTCCTTAGTAAAGTTTGAGTAAATTACTATGTACAGTCTTGCAACACTTTGTCAATTCAAACCAAATATTTTGTTTAATTGATTTAAAACTGGGATGATTTTAAATTGAATGTGATAATGTATGCTTATAAAGCTGACAACTGAGATAATGGGACTACATAGGCCCAGGAGTCCGTGGTCTTCACAGACAATAAAGCAAGATATCACCATTAGTCAGCGATTTGAAAACAAAATCTTCCATATGAATGCACAAGAAAAATAATTCAAACATTTAGTAGTATGTTGTCACACTTATTTTGTTTGTACCTCATCACAATTAAAAACTAAAACTTGTCTCCCAAGAAGTGCACCTAGCGCCTTCACTGACTCAGTTTTCCCAGTTCCAGCAGGTCCATATGGATTCCCTCCAAGTCCCATCTTCATGGCTTGAGTCAGAGTTAGGTAGCATTTGTCTGTCAATGGCGTATAAACCAGCTTGGGAGCGTTACCCTGCATAAGGAAAGCATGGTGTTAGCCCACTCATGTTCTACTCCATCCAAGGTAAAAAGCCTCATATGCAACAAACAGGTTTAACTGTTTAACACAGAAGACATTCAAAACTTTTCTTAGTTAAATAAATTCAAAAGGCAGAACCTGGAATAAAACAAGTATTACGTCTCATCGTGGCCTGAAAGACTTGACCACGGTCAAGTTTCTAAATAGTCTCTTTCATTCTTAATGAGGGCACAAAGACAATGCTAAGGACAAACATCCAAATGTGTATTATGCAGCTAACATGCCACTTCATACTTGTTAATTTACATAATTTACTTCTTGGGGCCCCAAAGTAAAAATAATCTTTAAAATTCTAAATGATTAATTTAGAAAGTGATTCTCAAGTTTTCTATGCTATAGGAAGAAGACACTCAAGCTCCTCCAGCCACTTGTAGGATTTGTCACCATTTCCTTGCAGAAGGCCAACTACTTGCTGCCCAACACGATTACTCCAATGACTGTGTCATTTTGATAGAAAACGGGAGAAAGGATACAACTGGATTTTTTAGAACAAATTATATGCATTAGATCATTTATCTGAAAAAGTCTTTTCCTTGCAAACTGAAACAATCAGTTAACACATCCTATTCCATTTATAGTCACAGCACTGACTAGACACACAAGCTCTGCTGTTTTACTGGAGCTGTCTATACAACTCTCTTGAGTTAAAGATAATCTCAACTTCAACATGAACATTCCTCCTGAGAAAGAATCATCTCAGAGAATTTGATAACAAAGGCAATGTGAAATTTTTTGAAAGAAGAATGTTTTACTTTTTCTTTTACAGAACCTTGCAAATTCTGAAACAAAAGACAGTCAAAAATACTGAAATAGAAGTAATTATGTCTTCCAATAGCAATCACCTTTAAATAGTTTCTGCTCCCTGCCGTCCCCGCCCCCGAAAATCAAATGCTTCAACCAAGAGTCCTACCTGGTACTCGTATGTATACTGAAGTTCAGAATCCACCATTTGAACATAACATGTATGGTCACTTTTCATATAGAATCTAACTTGTTTCTTCCAAGCCCAGTCATCAGTTGCATGAACTTGAACTTGGTTTAATTGCTTCACAATATCAATATTATGAATAATATCAAGAATTAGTGCTTTAAGCTTAAGCTCCAGAATGCCTGATTCTACACATTAAAAAAAGACACAATGTTAGTGAGAGTTGCATCCTGTACACACATGTGCTATGTCAAAGACTCTAAATGGTGATAACATGAGTCATATAAAACCGATAGTCAACAAGAAATAGCAAAACTGCAAAAGGCATAAAATTCAGTAAGACAGGGGAACCCAAGAAAGGAAACACACCCCATCCGTCCTCTTCCCCTTTAAGTAAAAGAGAAAACCCTGCATTTAATGGCTCTCATGGCTCAAAACTAAAGAGCAGGCAAACTGAGGGTGAGAGCCAGAGTCACAACTGCTGAAATGCCCACAGGAAAGCTACAGTCTTTCGTTGTTGCTCCTTTGTTATCCTGAGTCCCAAGCCATACAGGCAGAAGCTGAGCCTGGGACAAAACAGAGCTCTAACAGGCCTCTAGCTAAAGTCTGAGAGGCAGGAAATGTCTCAGGACGCCCTAAAACACTGACATGAAGGACTCAGAAAGACCTGAAGCTCCAGCAAGAAGGTATCAGCCCCCAAAATTTGAGGAGAAATCCTGAGAAAAGGATTTATTTTCTCAAAAAGAAAATCCAAAAGAAAAAGGCAAACCCCACTAGTTAGTTCACTGTTCTCTGTTCTCCCATGAGTAGCACAGCCAACAGATGCATTCAGAACACACAAGAGCATAAACAAACAGAAATGCAACTTCCAGGCCACAGGACCCAAAGGAATGCAGAGAATGCCTAGTATACAACAGAGGATGAGGACTCAGATTTGCTCATAAACTCCAACCTGCCAAGAGGCGACAGACACTTCAGGAACTGCCACTGGCTGTCACACACATACCACACATGGGCTGGAGTCAAACAGCAGAGTCTGGAGAGACACTGGCACTGCAGGAGCCACAGCCCAAGCCTTGTGACTCATGTCACTCAATCAAAAATGTCCACTTGCACCTGAGTCAAGCAAGATGCAGACACTCATAACAGAGATGACCAGGACACACTTCACAATTATTTAACACTCACAGAAGCCAACCACTTGAGTCTACATAGAAACAGACAATTGCCTGGCACCGGTGCCACAGCGCAGGAATCAGAAACAGCTATGCAAGACTTTAACCACAGTTTAAACAGTGCCCCACCAAGCTGGGGGTGAGGACGCACTGTATGATCCAGCACTCAGTGGGCTCATCCGCTTACATGAGGCCTTGCCTCAAACAACAACACACTCCAAAATATAACCGGCACTTCAGAAATGAATGGGAACAATGTCAACAAAGAAAACAACACATGAAGAAATAGAAATTTTATAAATGAAAACTATAAACCAGATTTTTTTTCTAACTGTAATTTAAATGTATATAATACTTTTATTAAATATTTGAGAATTCACTATAATATTTTGATTATATCTACCCCCGCTACTCCTCTAGCTCCTTCCAATTCACTCTCCATCTCTCCAACCCCATCTCCCAACATATTTCCCTTCTTATAAAAATATTTGTGTTAACTTATGTAATAAATATATTATATATAAGAACACTGTTTATAGATAGTTGTACATCACTCATCAGAAAACACGAAGTGAAACTAAAGTGAAATGATGATATTTCAGGAGGCTGGAAGAAATAAAGTGCTAACCCATAACAACCAATGAAATACCCCTCATAAACAAAGGTGGAAGAGGGCATTCTTAGGAGGATGCACACTAACATCTGGAAAACCTACTCTAAGTCAAAAGTTAACAGTTACTGAGATGGGAAATATAGCACCAGAAGGAAGCCTGGAGCACGCACTGAGCTATATCTTTTGAGTCCATTATTTTTTTTCCTCTCAATTCTTTAAACTGCATCTTAGAGGTAAAATAAAAAACTATAATCTCATGGAGTGTCAGTGTACATAAAAGTAACCTGAGAGAAGGATAAATAAACTTATGTGGGCAAAGCTTCGATTTTCCACCTCAAGTAGTACATACTGATTTTGAGTACAAGATAAAAAGTCTATGCCAGACACTGTGGCACACCTTTAATCCTGGCACTTGAGAGGCCGAAGCAAGCAGATGTCTGAATTTGAGGACAGACTGGTCTACAGAACAATTACCAGAAAAGCCAAGGCTGTATAGAGAAACTCTGTCTCAAAAAAGCAAGAAAGGGAGAGAAAGACAGAAAAAGAAAGGAAAGGGAAGGGGAAGGGGAGGGGAGGGGAGGGGAGGAAGAGGAGAGGAGAGG